>CM026220.1:15173089-15317684 GCA_014839995.1 Xenentodon cancila | reverse complement strand
AGAGAGAGAGAGAGAGAGAGATAGAGAGACAGAGAGAGAGAGAGAGAGAGAGAGAGAGAGAGATATATATATATAATATATATAGATATTATATATATATATATATATATATATATATATATAGATAGCTATATATATTCCTTACAAATTCCCCCTTTTGATTAATCAACTCTCATTAATCACACTAAATAAGACACAAAGTAACACAGCACAAGAAGTTTATTCTAACACAGTTAAATCCTCTTCCCAATGTTTCATCCTCAAGATCCTCGTCAGCATCCCCAAGCATCTGCTGTGAACAACTTATTGTCCTGCATAAGCCATATGATGAGATACTTACGCTCAATGGCACGCTTGTTCTGTCTCACGTTTTCAACATCTTTACTCAACAGTGATTTTACCTGCTATAAGATATAACTTGTTTGGAAGAGATGAGGTGAAAGCAGCAGAAGTGATCTGTGGACCGTTGTCTGAAATGAAGGACTCTGTGTTACCATGATGACTGAAGATGTAGGAACTGGGGGAGTGTCAAGCATTTCAGCACTGGACAGCAACCATTACACACTGACTCACACCACAAGAACTCTTTTCCTATTACTTCAGGGTACACCTTTCTCTCAAAGAAAGTGTATTCCAACCAAAGGTAACTTTACCCTCCCTTTTTTTTTATTTCCTCCTTTCTCAGGACTCAAAATTCCTCAACAGACCAGTCCTGACCCTTAACACTAGTGCTTAAAAACAATCACTTATTTCTCTGGTGGTTCGTTTGTTCTCCGTTTGGATCTCGTCAATCCGCCATTGCCTGAAAAGTTTGACCTAATAGTGTCGGCCTGGCGAAGAATTAAGTAAGACAACACACAACACAAGTAGAGACAGGAAACAAGCAAACGGACAAAATGCTCCAGTTGTTAGTTGTCAAAGTGTTTCTAACAATGTCAGAGGACAAAATGCACACAGCAAAACAAAATTCTGTTTTCTCACAGCAGTTTGAAAATATACAAACTTACCTGAGTAAATATGAGTGTAGTGATGTAAAACA
Source organism: Xenentodon cancila (assembly GCA_014839995.1). Lineage (NCBI taxonomy): Eukaryota > Metazoa > Chordata > Actinopteri > Beloniformes > Belonidae > Xenentodon > Xenentodon cancila. The sequence goes on along the minus strand of CM026220.1, from coordinate 15,316,645 downwards.
CAAGAACAACTACTTTTCAAGTCAGTATTGGAGTATAAAGGTGGAACATTTCTTAAATGACCAGACTGTGAGTGTGTGAGACTGGGATGGTCTCCATGGATACAACATCAGTTGTACGACTGACTGCATCACAGAGGACCTTCATTTCTGTGTATCATCGTTTCTTCCAGGAGGATCAGTCTTCCTAAAACAACGAGTCCTCGTTACCTGAAGGACCTCTGGAAGAGGAAGAAGAGTCTTCATGGATGGACACAGAGACAAACACGGTCCAGAAAAACATGAGAAGGAAGCAGAGGGAGAACAAGGAGACGTACAGACGGAGGTGAAGAGCTCCACCAAAGGGAACTTTGGGGGTCCATAGTTCCACCTGCCTTCTGGGCTGAATGAACCCTTAAACTTGTGGACCAATGCACTCAATTCCCCAGTGAAATAACCTCAGTGCCACCTACTTTTTGAGCTTTATTGATCTAACAAGGAGACCCTTTTGTTATTTTTAGGTGTAACATGTTCAGAGAAGCAGTAGTGGAATGTCAAGAAGGTGGAGGACTGAAAAGTGACCTGTGGTGAGACACATCCTGTGCTAGTTTACGATGACGTGGGTCAAGGATGAGAAAGAAATAATCACAATAAAAATTGTAACCCTTTACATATTTTTATGAGTCTTTTTAGACACAGTTTTTTAAGTAATAAAGTAAGCCTATTTTTTTTTTTTTTTACAGTTTGATGATTTTTATTGACCTTCAAAAGCAAAAGTTACACGAGGACAAATAAAGGACAAACTGCATTTAGGATGTAACCTTTTTAAAAGCATTGTTTTGTGGTTGTTTTTATTTTACTTATAGTAATTATATCATCCTATTTTAATGTTGTAAAACTGTGAGTTTACCTTTGTCCTGGCTGGAGTCTCTGACAGTTCTTCATCAGGACTGACAGTTTAACCCCTAATCCTGTAAAGTTAAACCATATTTTCAGAAGCCTGCTGGCAGCCACTTTGTAGCGATTGAAGCTCAGAAGAGATGCTGCCTACACGGTTTAACGTTTGAACATTTGTAGGGGGCAGCTGCAGATTAATAAACAGTACAAACGCACCAAAAACAAAGGCAAATTGAAGGAATTCACACTGATGCAGCATTTTTTACAGAATCTGATATAACATGCAAGATTAACAAAAACAGCTCATTTAAAAGACAATGTCGAGCTTTTTTTTTTTACCTGCACAATTTTGACTTACACTAGCATTAGTTAACAATTTCTAAATAATTGATTTTTTATCATTATGAATACATTAGGTAACTTTATGTAATTTTTTATTTTGTTTATTTATTTAAAAAAATGTTTGGTTTGTATTAAACATTTTGATTTTCCTTTTTCGATTAAAAGGGATGCTACAATGGTCTTAGAAATTCATGTACCAAATATGATACTTCTGGCACTACAGGGTTAATAGGTTTTCTGCAATAATTTGCAATAAAATGTGATCTGATCTTCACCTCGTTCACAATAACAGATAAACTATAAACTTTGACTTGGGGTCAAAAACACAACAGATCCCACTGTGGAGCTCCGGAACGTGATGAGACCCAGACTAAAACAGCCAGAAGACTTTTTGGGGTCAAACTTTATAACTGACTGGAGGCCAGCAGAGAATCGTCCCCCCCGAGACCCCAACCGGATCACTGGGATCAGTTCAGTTCAGGGTTCACAGGTGAAGTTTTTTTTAAATGTACTTTTATATTTTTTAAACTGAAACAGTTTGCACCACTTGAAATAAAACTAAACTGTGGCCCAGTTGCCAAAGGTAGCAGATGTATCAACAGCGCCCTCTGTTGTTTAAATTTAAATAAACATTTTGCTTTAGTTCACACTTAGGTTCTGCAGAACAAACAGACTTGTGACTCTGTGCCTGGAGAAATTAAACGAAATAAAGTTCTTCTAAGATGAAACTGCTGTGAATCTTCCAGTGGATCATCTGTTCTGTTCACCCGTCAACTGGTCAACTCAGACCAGGAAACTTTTACATGTGAGACAAACAAAAAAATGTTGTTTGAAGTTGTGAACCTGTTACAGTCAAACACAGATGAGTTGTGAGCACTTCTTCCTCCGCTGCCACAGCTGTCCTGTAGACCGCAGGTGGTCCCAGCTGACACTGAGCTGGACCCCAACTCAACTTCAAGAACAAGACTTTTACCACTGCACCTCCACCATTAATGTAATTTGCCTCTTGTACTGGTTGGGAATCATACCCAGATGTACTACTTGACAAACAGCTTTGCTGACCACTACACCATCAACACTGAACTACAGAACCTGGACCAGCTGCAGGAGACGTCACAGTTTAAGGAGCTGATAAGACATTGTTAATAACAACAGAACTACTTGGGTTTGTAACGTTTGATTGATGAAAGAAGAGCATCCGTCTCTGTGAGGGTTTGAACCAGGAACATTTCAGTCAACAGCTGAACATGTTCATCCACTGTACCACAGAGACGTAAGAAGACCTTTCTCTGGGTGTTTGTGGTCTTCACCTGAAACCACCTCTTTATTGACAGCAGATGTGGCGTCAAAGACAGTTGTGAAGCTGCACTTGTTGTTTATGACTAAACCATGTTTATGGTCGGATCTTGAAAACTAAGCAGCGGATCTGGTTTGGACTTGGATGGGAGACTTCCTGGGAATACCAGCTGCTGTACGCTTTGCCACTTCTTTTCAAACAACACCTGTCCTCCTCAGTGACTGGAGACATTTTTCAACACGTGAGCACTTACAGAGTCGGAGGAAAGATTATGGTCTTTTTTGCACCTGGATAAATCTGCAGAATCAGATCTTGTCTCGACATTCTGTGACCGCTCATGTGGTCAAAATCAAGACTTTTGATGTGGCTTTTAAAAAATCCTTCTTTTTATCCTTTTTTAGGTCCCAATGTTGTACCTGGCATAGAAATGGACCGTGTCTGAAATGAAGAACTCTTTGTTACCTTGACGTCTGAAGACGGATGTAGGAACTGGGTGACATCAGCACTGGCGTTTAATAATATACAAAACTCACTGCTGCGAGCTTTTGTTCATTGTGATTTGCTGTAGAGCGATGTTACTGTTTAGGTGCAGAATCTGCTATGACGATGTCCTGCTGGCAAATATGAGTGACTTCAGCCCTGGACAGCAACCAATAAGAAACACTGACCATCAGATTCAGATTCTTCAACAGGTGACACTGTTTCTTCTTTAGAGCCGTAAATCACATTTTGCCCCTCAAAGAAGAATCTGTTACGTAAATGGCAGAAAAATTGTAGTTCGCTTGGACTACGAAGATCAACATACCGGAAAACTGTGGTTTAATTTTGTTAAAAAAGAACAAAAAGAAAGCGAAGTGAAATTTGTTCAAAGAAAGTGCTGCATAAAAACATTTTGTTTTTGTTGCGGTCTGAGGATCAACTGCTTCCTGTATTTAAATACTGTCGGACGAGCCGGGATGGACTCGACATCTTCTCTCGGCTGTGAGTAAAGACTGCAGCGCCATCACAAGGGGGAGCAGCTGCAGAGGCATGGCCAGTGGGTACCATCCCCTTGGATTCAACATAAACCACAGTTGTAACGGTCAGCGGTTCAACACTTGAGGGATTCTGACCTGAGAGACTCCAATTTACAGTGTGGACTCTCCAGTCCAGGACACAGCTTCTTCAGTCCTGAATCCTGCAGGTGGTTGTTACTCAGGTCCAGTTCTGTCAGACTGGAGGACTGAGAGCTGAGAACTGAGGACAGACCTGCACAGACCTCCTCTGAGAGGTTACAGCCACTCAACCTGCAGAGGAGAGAAAAGAGAAATATTTATGTCATTTAAATTTTGATTATGTCATTCAACAAATGAATAAATCATATTATTTAAATGATTACTGATTAATTCAACTATTGATCATTAAGTATCGCTGCACTACAGTCTGGATCAAAGTGATCACTGCATTCGTCTTCATGTAAAGTTTCCTGAGATAAATTATTGTTGAGAACTGGTCCTACATGAACCTGATCTCAGCTGAACAGTGAACTGAACTGATTTTCTCCACGAACACAACATTTGATTGTAATTAAAACAGATGTGTCTGTGTTTGTCCTCACAGAACTTTCTTGGAGGCTTTGACCACTGGCAGCAGCCTCAGGAGAACCTCCTCTGAAACAGAGTATTTCTTCAGATCAAACACTTCCAGATCTTCTTCTGATGACAGTAAGATGAAGACCAGAGCTGACCACTGAGCAGGAGACAGTTCATCTGTGGAGAGACGTCCTGACCTCAGGGACTGTTGGACCTCCTCCACCAGAGAACCTTCATTCAGTTCATTCAGACAGTGGAACAGATTGATGCTTTTCTCTGCAGACAGATCCTCACTTATCTTCTTCTTGATGTATCCAACTGTTCCCAGATTGTTCTGTGAACTTCCTTGTTTTGGTTTCAACAGACCTCGTTGGAGAGTCTGGTTGGTCTCCAGCGAAAGACCCAGGAGGAAGCGGAGGAACAAATCCAGGTGTTCGTTTGGACTCTGTAGGGCCTTGTCCACAGCAGTCCGGTAGAGGAGAGTCTCATCTCTTGTTTCAAACCATCTGAACCATCCGTTTTTTTCTTCTTCCAGCAGGTTGACTCCAGAGTTGAAAAAGGTCAGATGGACATGAAGAGCAGCCAGGAACTCCTGAACACTCAGATGGATGAAGCAGAACACCTTGTGCTGGTACAGGTGTTTCTCCTCTTTAAAGATCTGTGTGAAGACTCCTGAGTACACTGAAGCTTCTCTGATATCGATGCCACACTCTCTCAGGTCTGACTCATAGAAGATCAGGTTTCCTTTCTGCAGCTGCTCAAAAGCCAGTTTTCCCAGAGACTCCATCATCTTCCTGCTCTCTGGACTCCAGTGTGGATCTGTCTCAGCTCCTCTGTCATACTTGACCTTCTTCAGTTTGGTTTGGACCACCAGGAAGTGGATGTACATCTCAGTCAGGGTCTTGGGCAGACCTCTTCCCTCTCTGGCTTCCAGGACGGTCTCCAGAACTGTAGCAGTGATCCAGCAGAAGACTGGGATGTGGCACATGATGTGGAGGCTTCGTGATGTCTTGATGTGGGAGATGATCCTGCTGGTCTGCTCCTCATCTCTGAACCTTTTCCTGAAGTACTGCTCCTTCTGTGGGTTGGTGAACCCTCTGACTTCTGTCACTATGGAAACACACTCAGGAGGAATCTGATTTGCTGCTGCAGCTCGTGTGGTGATCCAGAGATGAGCAGAAGGAAGCAGGTTCCCCCTGATGAGGTTTGTCAGCAGCACGTCCACTGAGGTGGACTCTGTGACATCAGTCAGGACCTCATTGTTGTGGAAGTCCAGAGGAAGTCGACACTCGTCCAGACCGTCAAAGATGAACACAACCTGGAAGTCTTCAAAGCTCCAGATTTCTTTGGTTTCAGTGAAGAAGTGATGAACAAGTTCCACCAAGCTGAACGTTCTCTCTTTCAGCACATTCAGCTCTCTGAAGGTGAATGGAAACATGAACCAGATGTCCTGGTTGGCTCTGCCTTCAGCCCAGTCCAGAGTGAACTTCTGTGTTAAGACGGTTTTCCCGATGCCGGCCACTCCCTTCGTCATCACGGTTCTGATTGGTTCATCTCTTCCAGGTGGGAGTTTCAGGACGTCTTCCTGTCTGATGGTGGTTTCTGCTCTGTCTGGTCTCCTGGATGCTGCTTCAATCTGTCTGACTTCATGTTCATGGTTGACCTCTCCAGTCCCTCCCTCTGTGATGTAGAGCTCTGTGTAGATCTGCTGCAGAAGGGTTGGGTTTCCTGCTTTAACAACCCCCTCAAACACACACTGGTACTTCTCCTTCAGCTTAGACTTCAGTCGCTTTTGACAAACTGCAGCAGAAACATCTGAATACACATGAAAAAAAAAAAACAATTAGTGTTTTATAAAGTTCACACAACAACTTAATTCTCCTAAAGAATCAGGTTTGAACAGACACTGATCAACTAGAATTTTACGATGAGCTGTATAGTACTGACTAGATATACTGACTAGAATAAATTTTATCACCAAAACACCTCTGAACATTCAGGACATGGATGTGACAAGAACATCTGGGGGTCCTGGAGTTTCTAAGACCAGGATGTTGGCAGTAGAGCCTAGATGGGGTGTGGGTTTGTGGGTTGTTGTGTTCTTGTTGTCGTTGTGGGTCTCTGTGAAGTGGAATTTCCATGTTTAGGATTTGAAAACACCGGAAGATGATCTGATCAATAATCTGTAGAACCATCAAGACAATCTGGAGTTCACCAGGATTCCTGGAAGAGGAAAACCAGGACTAAAATCTTCCAGTTATCTTTTGGTGTTGGTGGGTTAAACATATTTATTGAGGTCCACTGCCGTCCCGTACAGGGAGGATGCTCCTGTAGGGGGTGCTGGTTCCTCACTTCATCTCTCAGAGGTTTTAATGTTGTGGCTCATCTGTGAATGTTGTTCATCTCCTGAGACTTTCTGGGTCATTTATCCAGCAGATTAAATGTTCAGAGAAATCCTCTTACTGCTCTGCAGATGCTCAGCCAGCTCCTCCTGCTTCATTCTCCTCAGGAAGTTCACTGTGATCTTCACAAATGCCTCTCTGCTCCTCCTCTGTTCTTCATCCTCACCCTCCAACAGATTCTCCAGGGATTCTGGGTAATCTGGACTCAGAGCCTTCTTGATCTTCTTCAGCTCGTTCTTCACAAACATGACAATGTTGTCCTCCAGCAGCTGGAACAGAAGACCACATGAATGACACAATCAGACTGAAACCATGGAGACAAACATCAGATCCATGTTGGACAGACTGACAGTCCACTGGTCTACAAATAGCAGCTGGAGATGAACACCAACAGAACAGATGGAGAAGCAGTTGTTGTTCATGTACAGACCAGAAATATGGAGTCCAGCTGTGTTTGATGCTGCTGGACAGACGGACCACTGGGAGGCTCTGAGCTCTGCTGGTCCACTCTGTGGAGGAATCATGAAGAATTAGCTCACATCATGTCTGTCCACATAGAGACAAACACAAGATGAAGGTCTATGAAGACATGTTTGGATGAGGATCAAACAGAGGAAAAAGCTCATGACAGGAGATGAAGATATATGAGGAGGAAGCTCAGATCACCATCAGGTGATGGAGGACCACAGGGGTCCAGGATTACATGGATCTACTCAAGAAGAAACATGTGGACATTCCCTAACATGAGGACTGATTTAAATACATTTAATGCGTTTAAATACATCTCACCTCTCTGAAGAAGACAGTTGGTCTCCTTTAAAGTCCATAAATCTTTTATCTGAGTCGTCGCTCTTCAAGGACAAACAGTTGGATTCTTGTTCAAGAGAGTCTCTTTTCTGATGGACCCTGATGGAAGAATAAAGAGTTCAAAGTTCACATATTCAGTTTATACGAATAATAAATAATCCAAAATAAAAATATTTAGTCTTTTTAAAAAGTATTTAACATAAATCATTGGCAGAGTTTAGATTCACTCACCTTTTTACAGCAGAACGTTGGTCTCCTTTAAAGTTAATATAAAATTCCTTTGACCGGTCGCTCTTCAAGGACACACAGCTGGGTTCAGGTCCAGGTTCAAGTTTAGGTTCAGGTTCAGGTTCAGGTCCAGGTCCAGGTCCAGGTCCAGGTCCAGGTCCAGGTCCAGGTCCAGGTCCAGGTCCAGGTCCAGGTCCAGGTTCATTCCTGTAATAATGACGTTTGCTGATGTGAGTTTTCAGCTCTGACATGCAGAGGAGTCGTGGACAGTTGGAGATGCTCGTCTCACCTCTGAGCTTTGCTCCGACTCTCATGTTCCCCACACAGAGGGGTTTTAGAGGGACGGACTCCGTCCTCTCTGTCCTCACACTGGTCCATTCTGCTGAATTCACGTGCACATCAGCTCACACACACACCTTCATCTGCAGAGGAAACACACATCACTGGTGTTGTACAAAGACCAGCTGCTCCTGCACTGGTTTGCTCCTCTCTGTTGTTTTTATATCAGCGTCACTTGAATGCAGTCAGGAAACAGTGGGAGGTTGAGGAAGTCTCTTCTACAGCCAGATCTGCTCATCCTACCTGCTTTGAAGCTTCACTCAGGGCCTTTTCTGGTTTTCTGTTCAAAGATTAAAAACATTCAATTCTGTGAATAACAGAGTTTTTACTGCAGAAACACAAAGTTGAAAATCTTGAACAAGCTGAAGGAGACTCGGCCTCTACGTCAGTCTGGTTACTGTAAATGTGAAGAAGCTCAAAGGTCAAACTGTCCTGCAGAGACACATTTCCTCCTTTTAAAGCCTCATCACACAACAGTTACACAAGCAGCAAAGAACAACTTCTTCCAGGAAACACACTTTATTTTGAAAGGCTCCACAGGAAACAGCAGTCTGACTTTAATGCTGGAGACGACAGCTTCACTCCAGGAAATAAAAAACCACAAAGTTTGTTTTATGAAGAAAACTGATCATCAACTGTTCAGCGCGGCGTTTTTGATCAATAATAAAACCAATAAAAATACTGTCATCTACCAATCATGTAGATTTGTCTTCAGACACAAGATTGATCAAAGTCTGCAGGTAAATCAGAAGTAAGCAGAAGTTTCTACCTTCACGTGTTTGAGTCAAAAGACAAAGTTGAAGAGAGAAATAAAGTTTGAAGTAACGATCCGGTTAACAGCAGCTGTCCTTCGTCCTCGGGTCTCACCTCACCGGCAGCTTCAACCCTCTTATGTTTACTTCCTTTTCTTTGTCCAGGAGATCACGACCAGCTGGTTGGCTGCCCGGTTCCACGGAAACTTGAAATCAGATTACTGGAGTCAAAGTCCAGAGTGATAAACATCCCATCATGCAACCACACCCTGCTGTTGCTATGGTTACCTGTCTGACTCTACCTAACCTGCTATAACATGAGCTAAGACAGTGGGAGGTACAGTTCTGATCCCACCTGGAACAAAGTTCCTGTTAAGTTAATTCTTCTCATCCTACATCTTCATCCATCTCTCAGAGCTGAACCACAAATCAACCGTTGTTGAATCAAAGAGTCCGTTGATAGGAAGACATTCACTTTTATTTCTGTACAGATGCTTCTGGAGATCCCATGAGATGAACAAATGTCTACACACAGATGAGATCTGAACACTTTTGCATAGAAAGCCTGTTGATACAATCCTGAGTTAATGCAAGTCTTTTTTCTTTTCTTTTTACAACACCTTTTATTACGTTTCTCTCTTGGGCTAAAACATTCTGCTCAAGTCAACATCGTGTTTATTACATCACACCAGAAGTCCTTTTTTACAACCTTCTTGGTGCGTCTTACCCGGATTCCTGTCCTTCCCCTGCTGTAAGAGGTTTTCTTTTATTCCTTTGTCTCTGCTCGTACCACTAAGTGACCAGTCCTCCTGATCAAAGGTGTTCCTTCCTTGCTGATGTAGATGTTGCTCTTGACAGAAGTCATGGTTCTTCTTACTTGACAGAAGGAGTTTCAGTCTCAACTTGACCTTCAGGTCTGTGACTTTCACTACTTGGTCCTGACACCAGAACCATCTCATGACACCAGTGGGGTTTGTGTGGATGGTGACAAACTAGATTTCTCCTCATGTTAGTTATTTTACAACGATTGAACAAAGGACTCACTTTTGGGTGGAGCAGTGTAGGACAGCTTAGTAGTCGCTGTGATCATGAAGAACCACTTGTGTCGGGCAGCAGGGAACAGAAATTACGTTACTCTCAAAGCCTCTGTGCTATAAAATAAATAAATTACTCTAAACACAAAGTGCAAATCTAAAATCTAAAAGAAACAAGCAACAGCTGGTTTTCCATTTTTGGCTGTTGAGACTGTCATGATGTGGATTTACAGGATTTCCATAGTTTATGTGGAACATCACACATCAGAACCAAACTGTCTCATCACATTATTCAGGTAAAACATTTTACTTCAGAAAACACAGAAGTTTTGATACTTTAGGAGGAAATCACAATCTACATACAGACATGAGGATCATCCAGGAACTGAACACGTGACCTCTCGCACCATAAACCACCAAAAACCAGATGACCAGATTTTTTTTTTACTTAAAACAAAAAACAAAACACTTCATATGATCGGAAGTCATTAATGATGTCATAAAGGATGTCAGATTTTTCTCTGCTTTTGAATTGTTGTGGAATAACGCTGTCAAATCCCCCCAATTAATAGAAAACCACTTTTGATCCTGAATGATGTGGCCAGCTTCATCACAAAACAAGATTGTGGCTGTTTGGTTCTTCCACACGCTACTGAGGCTCCTGTTTGTTAAATGGATCAAATCCTAAATCACCAATATGTGTTGGTTCTTCAAACCTCAATCATCCAACCCACCAAACACCAAACAAGAGTCAAAGTTGTTTGACATCGGCAGAAAAGACTTGACCAGTTTTTCATGGGTGAGACCCACATACTCAACTCTGCTGTTCATCCACACATGAGAGGTGCATTAAGGGAGGTCCCCCAGCAGTGGATATGGAGTGGTGGCCTAGTGGTTACAGTGGTGGGCTTGGGCGTGGAGGACCCAGGTTCAGACCCAGGGCTGCCCACAATGGTAAATCACTGGGGGCCCCTGAGCAAGGCCCTTAACTCCCAATTGCTCCCCGGGCTAGCACCCCCACTGCTCACTAGTGAAACTAGTTGATGGGTTAAAAGCAGAGACTAATTTCGGTGTGCATCGTACATATACAGCGTGTGCACAATGTCCACACTGACAAGAAAGGGAAGAAAAAAAAAAAAAAAGAGTTTAATGTGAAAGGTAGAGGTTTTCAGAGTGGGCTTCCTGAACACAAACTGGCAGCTGGTTCAAAGGGAGAGGAACCTGATATCTGAGGATTCTTCATCCCATTCTACTTTAAAAACCTCAACGAACCAAAGTTACAGCTTGAACTCAGCTTTTATCTCAACTTCAAGAACAGGAATGTGTAAGACTTCATTTTCACCACTGCACCTACATCTTCAAAGGTCACTTGTTTCTTTTTCTGGTTGGGAATCAAACCCAGATCAAGTACTTGACAAACAGTTTTGCACACCACCAACACTCACTGCAGTCAAGTTTCTGTTTTTCATCTTAACCAAACAACACAAACATCTGTATTCTGTCATTTTAGGACTGAATCACTTCTTCAAATGAATTAACTTCACTCATAAAGTTCATTTAGTTAGGCTCAATCATTAATCTTTAATGGCCCCATGAAATCGTTCTCAACAGTCAGAATCTGACCAATAAAATTGGTGAAACAATTTACACTCATTTTATTTGGGTCACTTTTAATTACTACTGTTAATTACATTGTTAAATTCTATTTTTTACATATGCAACATCTCAAATAAATTTGTTATGTTCTAACTACTTTGTTTACATAGGCAATCACTGAAATAAGTTATTTAGATTCTAACTAATTCATTCACATGTGTTATTACCTAAATTATATTGTTAAATTCTAAAGTTTTATTGCTTAAACTAGTTAAAAATGTACTATTTATTTTATACACAAAAAAACATATTGGTATCATGTCATGACCTAACATTTATTAAACACACAATAAAGAAGGAAGAAAAGTCGGTAAGTTTGGACGGACGGACAGAGAACTCAGCAACATCTCCGCTGCTCTCGTCTCTGTCCGCACCCCCCCTCTGATGGCCTCTTGAGGCTTTTATTGAAAATAAGGAGGTCACAGATGACATGAAGATAAGCAACTTGTACAAGATATATTCTCTGACGTGTACAACTATCTTATAAGACAAGCAGTATACAGTGCGTAAAATAACAATGAGATTAAACAAAGAGTGTGTTAAAGTTTTAACCCTATCATTTTCCTCCTGCTTTAACACAATCTTTGTTTATTTCACGTCGTCCAAGACCACTTCAGGTGGTCTTCAGTCATGGAGTCATTTTTCATGAGTACAAAGACATTTACGCTCAGAGGGGTTTCTATAAGGCAAAAAAGAAGAGATATTAATATCATCATTATCAGAGTCATTTGCATCATCATTATCAGAGTCAAGACCCAAAATCAGAGACATTTGTGCCACACGGTCTTCCACGGGTGAGATGGCTGTGGTGATCAATCGGTTCAGCAGTGCACGCAGACATCGAAATGCAACAACAACCACACAATGTCAGAAATGCTGAAAATACAGCGATAGATACTAGTACAGAAGATACTAAGGTTCGGTACTTGCCACTTGCATCCACCCAGGAGTCCCACATGGAGGTGTCAACACCGGAGTGCTCCTCAGCACTTTCACCATTCAGGGTCTGCAGCCCTCGTATGGCCTTGGTAAGACTACCATCTGCAGCGGTGGTATCAGGAAGTGCAACACTGTTTTCCAAACATGGCACACACACACACACACACCTCCCTTCTCCAGGACAATCCTGTTCTGGAAAGTCATAAGAGACGTGGCAGACAGCTGTCCAATTACAGCCTCGAACCCGTTCTGTTTTCAGCTTCCTAATTTCTGAACATTGTAGTAGATGTAGTTTTATTCATTAAGTCTTCATTTTTTTTTAACGTGCACCAAACAGAGGACTCCAATCCTGCTGCTATCTGGTCTACAAATTTATACACATCTGACACCTCGTGGAAATCTGATGACATAAATGTATGTGGGATTGTTGTCAGAGGTCCAAGTGGAGCTGCTGGATCTCTTGGTTCTCCGAAGGCTTCTTGATGTTACGGCGGACAGTCGTCAGTTCTTCAGCTGAGATGTCAGGATTCACTGAAACAGGAAGCAACAGGGTGACTAAAACAACAAAAACTCAGGATGAGGAATAAAGTCACTATCCAGCATCCTGCAGCATTTCTTACCCATTTGGTGTCATTTCGATTGAATTATTATCTCCTCTACTTGGTCAGGTGTCTTAAAAAGCTTCACTGACTTTCGGGTCTATTCAGACTCTAAATGTCTGAATCCACCCTATTATCAGACTTTGGCTCACCTTTCCTATCGGAGTTTTCAATCCAATTGACCTCTGACCCCTTCCCTCCTGTTGAGACATGATCATCATCATGGTTCACACAGCAGCCCATTTGTACAGATCTTTTTTTTTTTTTTTTTCTTCTTCTTCTTCTTCCATCCAGAAATGTGAAACCAAACCAAGATCTTCTGTCTTTATGAATGGGGACAGAGAAAACGGTGTTCCTGATGTCCGCCACTGTGAAGACAGATGAAGCGTTGAAACGTTGTTTTGTTCTGTCACCGACTTCCTTCACTCTGCGTCGCAGCGGCATTTTATCTGGATCCAAAACATTACCGTCATACTGGGGGTCCCAGTCACCTCCAACATGACGCCAGTCACTGCCCAGAGCAGTCATCCAAACCCGCTGGATCTCCCCGTCATCAAGGTGGCAGGACCGTCCGAGGTCCTCCACGTCACAGACAGATCCCTCCACATCCTCCCCATGGGAGGTCAGGCCTTCTTCAGCCTTTTTAACATCGTCAGTGTTAGGATTTGCAACTTTAATGAGAGGAACAGTGTCAGCGGCTGGCGGAGAAGTAGGTGTGCTATTCAGGGTTAGTTCAAGGATATACTCAGCTGGCGGGTTAGGAGGGGTCAACAGTGGATAGATTGGGATACTGTCAGAAAGAATTCTGGTATCCTCGTCACTTTTTTCATCTTTCTGTCTTCTCTGTACAGGCCCCGTCTCATCTGTTTTGTAAAACATGACCTCTAGTTTTTTCTGTCTACAGTCCCTCCTCCCTTCTCCTTGTTCACGCCTCGTCGCCTCGTTCAACCATTTCTGGCTCTCTCTGAATCCACGCTTCCACATCTTCTTGGTGTTCTGTTTCGTGTCAATTGTTATCTTATCCTGCAGTTCAACTATTTTCTGCGAGTTTAGAGTTCCCATCCATCCATCCATCCATCCATCCATCCATCCATCCATCCATCCATCCATCCATCCATCCATCCATCCATCCATCCATCCATCCATCCATCCATCCATCCATCCATCCATCCATCCATCCATCCATCTTCTTCCGCTTATCGCAGAAGTCTAAGCAGGGATGCCCAGACCTCCCTCACCCCAGACACTTCCTCCAGCTCTTCCGGGGGAATCCCGAGGCGTTCCCAAGCCAGCCGAGAGACATAGTCCCTCCAGCGTGTCCTTGGTCTTCCCCAGGGTCTCCTCCCGGTGGGACATGCCTGGAACACGTCTCTAGGGAGGCGTCCAGGAGGCATCCTATACAGATGCCCAAGCCACCTCAGTTGACTCCTCTCAATGTGAAGGAGCAGCGGCTCGACCCCGAGCTCCTCCCGAATGACTGAGCTTCTCACCCTATCTCTAAGGGAGCGCCCAGCCACCCTGCGGAGGAAACTCATTTCGGCCGCTTGTATCCGTGATCTTGTCCTTTCGGTCAATACCCAAAGTTCATGGCCATAGGTGAGGGTGGGAGCGTAGATTGACCGGTAATTTGAGAGCTTTGCCTTACGACTCAGCTCCTTCTTCACCACGACAGTTTGGTACAATGACTGCATAACTGCAGACGCTGCACCAATCCGCCTGTCAATCTCACGCTCCATCTTTCCCTAACTCGTGAACAAGATCCCGAGATACTTAAACTCCTCCACTTGAGGCAGGACATCTCCACCTACCCGGAGAGGGCAAGCCACCTTTTTCCAGTCGAGAACCATGGCCTCGGATTTAGAGGTGCTGATTCTCATCCCAGCCGCTTCGCACTCGGTTGCAAACCGTCCCAGCGCATGCTGTAGGTCCTGGCTCGATGAAGCCAACAAGACAACATCATCCGCAAAAAGCAGAGATGAAATCTTGTGGTTCCCAAACTGGACCCCCTCCGGTCCCTGGCTCGCCTAGAAATCCTGTCCATAAAAATTATGAACAGGATCGGTGACAGAGGGCAGCCCTGCCGGAGTCCAACAAGCACCGGAAACAGGTCTGACTTATTGCCGTCAATGCGAACCAAACTCCTGCTCCGGACCCCATACTCACGGAGCACCTCCCACAGGATACCACGAGGGACACAGTCAAATGCTTTCTCCAGATCCACAAAACACATGTAGACTGGTTGGGCATACTCCCATGAACCCTCCAGCACCCTGCGGAGAGTATAGAGCTGGTCCAGTGTTCCACGACCAGGACGAAAACCGCATTGTTCCTCCTGAATCCGAGGGTCGACTATCGGCCGAATTCTCCTCTCCAGTTGGAGAGTTGGAACACAGTCTCCGGTCCCCCTTTTTAAACAGAGGGACCACCACCCCAGTTTGCCACTCCAGTGGTACTGTCCTCGTCCTCCATGCAACGTTGTAGATGCGTGTCAACCAAGACAGACCCACAACATCCAGACACCTGAGGTACTCAGGGCGAATCTCATCCACCCCCGGTCCCTTGCCACCAAGGAGTTTACGGACTACCTCAGTGACTTCGGCTTGGGTGATGGAAGAGTCCACCGTACAGTCCCCAGCCTCTGCTTCCTCAGCGGAAGGCATGTCGGTGGGATTGAGGAGATCCTCAAAGTATTCCTTCCATAGTCCGACAATATCCCCAGTTGCGGTCATCAGCCCTCCACCCACACCATAAATGGTGTTGGCAGGGTACTGCTTCCCCCTTCTGAGGCGCCGGACGGTTTGCCAGAATCTCTTCGGTGCCGACCGATAGTCCTCCTCCATGGCCTCACCAAACTTCTCCCAGACTCGAGTTTTTGCTTCCCGGACCGCCCGAGCTGCGACCTGCTTGGCCTGTCGGTACCTGTCGGCTGTGTCACGAGTCCGACGGGCCAACAAGGCCCGATAGGACTCCTTCTTCAACCTGACGGCATCCTTTACGTCCGGTGTCCACCACCGGGTTCGGGGATTACCGCCACGACAGGCACCTGAGACCCTCCGACCACAACTTTGAGCTGCCGCGGTAACAATGGAGGCAGAGAACATGGTCCACTCTGACTCAATGTCCCCAGCCTCCCTCGGAATCCGGGAAAAGCTCTCCCGGAGGTGTGAGTTGAATACCTCCCTGACCGAGGGCTCGGCCAGACGTTCCCAACAGACCCTCACAATACGTTTGGGCCTGCCCGGTCTGTCCCGCTTCCTCCTCTGCCAGCGCATCCAACTTATTACCAGGTGGTGATCAGTTGACAGCTCAGCCCCTCTCTTCACCAAGACATGCGGCCGGAGGTCAGATGAAACGACAACAAAGTCGATCATTGACCTCCTGCCTAAGGTGTCCTGGTGCCACGTGCACTGATGAACACCCTTATGCTCAAACATGGTGTTTGTTATGGACAGACTGTGACTAGCACAGAAGTCCAATAACAGAACACTACTCGGGTTCAGATCGGGGAGGCCGTTCCTCCCAGTCACCCCTCTCCAGGTTTTACTGTCATTGCCCACGTGGGCATTAAAGTCCCCCAGTAGAACAATGGAGTCCCCAGTTGGAGCACTATCAAGTACCCCTTCCACAGACTCCAAAAAGGCCAGGTACTCTGTACCACTGTTCGGCCCATAGACACAAAGAACAGTAAGGAACCTTTCCCCGACCCAAAGGCGTAAGGAAGCAACCCTCTCGTTCACCGGGGTAAACTCCAACACATTGCGGCTGAGCTGGGGGGCTATAAGCAGGCCCACACCAGCCCGTCGCCGCTCACCGTGGGCAACTCCAGAATAGTGGAGTGTCCAGCCCCTCTGAAGGAGCTGGGTTCCAGAGCCCAGGCTGTGCGTAGAGGTGAGCCCAACTATCTCTAGTCGGTATCTCTCAACCTCCTGCACAAGCTCCGGCTCCTTCCCCTCCAGCGAGGTGACATTCCATGTCCCAATTGCTAGGGTTTTGGTCCAGGGATTGGGCCGCCGAGGCACCCCGCCGCGACCACTGCCCAAACCACATTGCACCGACCCCTCATGCTTCTTCCTGGGGGTGGTGAGCCTACGGGAAGGCGGGCCCATGTCGCCATTTCGGGCTGAGCCCGGCCGAGTCCCATGGGCAAAGACCCGGCCACCAGGCGCTTGCCTTCGAGCTCCAACCCCAGGCCTGGCTCCAGGGTGGGGCCCCTTAAAACCATATTTACTGATCCACAGGTTCAGGTATTTTATTGACTTCGGATCTTTTTTCTGCATGTATTTCCAGTCCTCACAAACCAATCCTCTTTTATGGTCGATTTTACTGATCAACTTCCCCATTTTTTTTTTTATTTGTTTTTTTTTATTTTTATTTTTAGATGTTTTTAGTCCAGGTCGGTCTCAATACCTAGGGTATTCTAACACCTGGATTTTTTGTCAGTAGGACAGCAATTAAATCACCTGAAGTGGTAATCCTTACTTCAACTTGACTTGCAAGCGAAGGATTCTCGCCTCTGCTTCCACAACAGGTTGCTGTTTACATTCCTACTGGTTTTACATGAGACAAAATACCTGGTGGTTTTCGTATCTCCAGTCACACTCACAATCACTCAACACAGAAATGACATCACTTTACCCACGGAATTTATCAGTTCCGCCGTCTATATAATATAAGTATTTTACAAGTTTACTTTTACACATTTGCCTGAAAGCTGCTGGTAAATAACAGTTAAGACAGGAGTAACACAGTTAAAACAACCTAATTCTGTGATTTTTATTATAATGATAAACAATCAACAGTTATTTTTTATCTGTTTTACATTAAATCAGTACCTCTTATCAAGATTAAAAGTACCTACTTGGACATATTCCAGTAATTTAGTTTGATTTTATTGTTCCCATTAGTAACAGCATGACATCAGTAAACTATGAGGCCTGTGAAAGACTCCCCAGTAAAACACAGGGAAAACTTTCAAAGTGCTCAAATCTCACTTATTCAAATTTCGAGGTGTCTTGTTTCACTTTAATTACATTTAATGCATTTAAATTCATCTCACCTCTCTGAAGAAAACAGGTAGTCTCCTTCATAGTCAATAAATCCACGGACAAAAGGCAAATTTCATGTTCAAGAAAGTCTCTCCACGGATGGATCCTGATGGAAGAATAAAGAGTTCAAAGTGCACATTTTCTGTTTTTATGAATAACAAATAATAACATATAAAAATATTGAGTCTATTTAAAAAGTATTGAACATAAATCATTGGCAGAGTTTAGATACACTCACCTCTTTACAGTAAAACGTTCAGGTTCAGGTTCAGGTTCAGGTCTTCTAAAGTCAATAGACTCGACCAGTCTTTTAAATTCATTACGCTCTTCCATTGACCTGGCGCGCTTCATGTCAAAACAGCTGGGTTCAGGTTTAGGTTTACGATTAGGTTTACGTTTAGGTTTACGTTTAGGTTTAGGTCCAGGTCCAGGTCCAGGTCCAGGTCCAGGTCCAGGTCCAGGTCCAGGTCCAGGTCCAGGTCCAGGCCTCTACGTCAGTCTGGTTACTGTAAATGTGAAGAAGCTCAAAGGTCAAACTGTCCTGCAGAGACACATTTCCTCCTTTTAAAACCTCATCACACAACAGTTACACAAGCAGCAAAGAACAACTTCTTCCAGGAACCACACTTTATTTTGAAAGGCTCCACAGGAAACAGCAGTCTGACTTTAATGCTGGAGACGACAGCTTCACTCCAGGAAATAAAAAACCACAAAGTTTGTTTTATGAAGAAAACTGATCATCAACTGTTCAGCACGGCGTTTTTGATCAATAATAAAACCAATAAAAATACTGTCATCTACCAATCATGTAGATTTGTCTTCAGACACAAGATTGATCAAAGTCTGCAGGTAAATCAGAAGTGAGCAGAAGTTTCTACCTTCACGTGTTTGAGTCAAAAGACAAAGTTGAAGAGTGAAATAAACTTTGAAGTAACGATCCGGTTAACAGCAGCTGTCCTTCGTCCTCGGGTCTCACCTCTCCGGCAGCTTAAACCCTCTAATGTCAGATATGTTATGTTAGTTTTACTTCCTCTTTAACTTTTCTAAGATCTTAGACACACCTATTGACACAGACTGACTGTAGCAAAGACTCCACCCATCACCCGTCTGTGTTTTGAGGTATTTCAGTGACAAATGTGTGTTTTTCTTTCTTTAATGGAGGAATATCTTTAATCTTTAATGGAGGAATACAAAGAAAGTTGTCCACATGTTTACATCTCTGTTCATTTCAGCGGCGATCAGATGTTCCAGTCCTGCTCTGTGGCACGCTATTTGAAGTGAGACATTTTTCATTTTTCACTTTATTAATGATGTTTCCAGGTCTCATCTGGGGGATTTAAAGACGTGTTGTTTTTGGTACAAAGTCCTTTTGGGAGGCAGAAACAAAAGAATGATGCAAAATACTTCTTGAGTTATTCCTTTTTTTCTTTAACTCAGTTTCAGTCTCAGAGGTCTCAAATCATCAAATCTGGAACGAGCTGCCAGAGCTGAAACCAGGACCAGCAGAGCTCTGCTGGGACCTGTGGTCACATGACCTGCTACCAGACTGACAGGCAGCGATGGTGGTAGATCCAAGAGGAAGTTTGCTGGACCTACCGGCCTGTTTTCCACCTGGAATGATATTAAAATAATCCTCCTTCATCAGATCCACGCTGGAGCAGCTGCAGCAGGACCTCCTGTTTCAAATGTTGTTTCTGTGGTCACATGATCGTCTTCTGCTGTGTTTTTCCACTGTCAGTATATTTAAATGTTTCATAAGCTGCAGGAAAAAAAAAAAAACAACAGGAACACACCTGAGAACAGAATGTTCATGAAACCAACGGCTTCATCAGGAAACTGGTCCAACCAGTTTTCTTGTACATTTCTAATCACTGTACGCACACAAGTAAAAACTTGTTTTGCAACATATCATGTGACCGCGCTGTTTCTAAAAACAAGCAGCTGCAAGGAGGAAGGTGGAGCTGCTCGGATGCACTTCCGTGTAAACAGCGGTACCAGCTCTCCCCCTTTGCAAAGGCTGAAAAGGCAGACTGACTCTTGTGAGGTTCATTTCTATCCATGGTGGAGTAAGAAAACTCTGTCAATGACAACAGAGACGAGCTGTTGTCTGAAGGACAGCTGCCCCCAAATGAAACCCTTTTAAAAAAGGAGGAACTTCCACTTCACATGAAGGACACCAGCCAGCCCTGAAGGTGATGTTGAGGCATGAAGGAGAAGCAAGTGAAGATGTGGGGTTACAGCAGTCACACATTATGCTGAAGTTCATCTTCTGCACTAGGGTTTGTTCAGGAATTGAACCCAGAACCTCTGGAACACAAAGGGAGAATCGTACTACCAGCACAACGAGCCATAACACACATAACTACCAAACCATAACATGTTTGTCTGAATCAGAAACATCAGAAGAAGGTGAAGAAGGTCATTAATGACATCACAAAGCATGAAGGTTATAAATAAAACTTGTTAAAATAAACAACAGTAACAAAAGAAATGTGACACATTATTTTGTCACATTTCTTTTGTTACTGTTGTTTTTTTTTTCAAAGGGAGTACAGCAGATTGAAAATATGGAGGAACCACGTGGTACCACAGACGGTCTGACGTGCGCGTGAACAGTGATGGAGGGAGGGAGAGGACGAGCACACACTGACATCTAGTGGCAGCTCGGCTGTGGTGCACACATTTGTTTCTAACGTCGTTTCTGATTTGCTTGTGGCATAAGTGAAACATTTTTATGAGCAGGTATGGAGAGAGGAGGAGGAGCAGTGGAGATGAAGAGTGCAGCAAAGAGATGGGACACCATCAGAGCTGGACAGGTGAAGAAGAGGAGGCTACCAGAGGAGACACAGTTTGAACTCATCTGTCAATTTACCAAAACAAGTCTAACATAGAAGCAGAGTGAACTTTGAGCAGTGAGCTGAAATCCCTTCAAGAGCCTGTCACAAGACTCTCTGGTGGTCTAGTGGTCAGGATTTGGTCTTTTCAGCACCACGGTCCGGGTTTAATTCCTGGTCCTGTGACAGACGTCTAACTTCACTGATCCAGAAAACCAAACTCAAATCAAACTGACTTCATTGAGGACTGGTTTGGAGGGCAGATTTTGTGAGTTTGAGATGAGCATTGAGCATTGCTGCATATCACATATTATAAACCCTAGTTGACTGCTGAGGTGGTCTGTTTTTAAATCAGGCGCCAGGGGAGTTACTGTTATGTCAATTTAATAACTGAATTAGTGGTTTATTAACCACAAAATCACATTTTAGGAGAAAATACTACAATTTGTTGAAAAAATACATTTAAAAATGAAGTGCCATAATTCACTTTTATGTATTTAGTTTTAATCCAGTTCAGCTTTAAATTAGATTTGAAGTTTTAAAATCAATAACATTTAATCCTCCTTGGTTGTAGGAGTTACTTTGGATTTTTTTATTTAGAAAATGACATTTGTTTTTCCAAATAAAATTACATAAAATAAACTTGGTTTGTTTAATAACTGATGTAGGAGTGTCCAATAGTTTGGGGGATAAACTAAACAACCGGTCTAAAACGGAGCTACAACACTTCTGCTTCATGAGGTCAATACAGAGTCAAGCTCAAACCGAATGATCTACTCTGACCTGGGTTGGTGATCCCGCAGTGAGCTGAAAATCTTACGTCTCAGTTAAACACCAACTTTTAGATTTGCACAAATCACACAACTAGGATGTGTTATGTGAGAGCTTTTCATCTGGTCATCACAAACGTATGCAGACAAGCACAGAAAGAGAAAACCATAGTCAGTCCCTGGGAAAGAGTTCTGTCTCTGAGTAGTTGTCACATTGTCTGCGCTCATGTTTAGTGTAGCCCTTTAAGCAGACCTGGAGGATGACGTCAGACAAAGTTAGTAAACCGGATGTGTCCTTCAAAATAAGAGAGTAACTTGCTGCTATGACAAAAAAAAAAGAAATATTAAACATATCATGATGTAATCACAAAGCACATTAAATTAATAACTTTGATGTAAAAAAACTGGAGAAAATATGTTGAAGACCTCAGAAGCCATCTACACATCTGACCATGGGACATTTTTAAAAGGAATCTAAATGGTAATTACTTTTCTCTGACAGGTTTTCATAAAACAAATAAATAATTTTGTCTTTGGTTTACTTGCTCTCTAATGTACGAAGAACATACAACGTACAAGGACCAGAGTAAAGTGGAGCATTTATACTCTTCCTTTCATTTAATTAATTTTGGCTCGTTAAGCTACATGACCAGAATATGGATTTTACCTTAAAACATTTTTGAATGTTATATTTATGCTGTATGACTCACACATGGATAAAAATGAAAGGATTTTTTGTCAGCCTTTTCTTTCTTAATGTCAGTTTGAGATTTTAATACATGCTGTAATCAAAACATGTTTAGATTATTGTAATGCACTTTACATTGGAGTTAGTCAGAAATAATTTGCTTGACTGTAGTTAGTTCAAAATGATTCTGCCTGGCTTTTAATTTGCGCAAGAAACAAGAGCATCTGACTCCAATTTTAGCATCACTTCACTGGCTCCTAGTTTGTTTATGCACTGATTTTAAAAATTATTTTATTTGTATTTAAATGTCTTCATGGTCTCGCTCCGAAGTACCTGCCCAACCTCCATCAGCTGTACACTCCTTCACGCTCCTTTAGGCCAGCAGATCAGTTATTGTCAGTCATCACTGACGTGAAGAACAAGCTTAAACGTGACTGTTGTTTTTAGTCTGTGGCTCAAAACTGTGGAACGAGTTTCCTTCACACATCAGGCAGACGGATTCACTTCCCATGTTTAAATCCCCCCTTAAAATGTACCTTTTTGCTTTGGCTTTTAAAGTTTGTTTTTAAACTGTTATATAAATAAAGTTGAGCTGAGTTAAATAAGAACCTGTGTTTTTTTTTTTTTTTTGACCTAATCAAATTGTAGACCACAACCTTATTAGAAAAGCTGTGGTTGGGCTTTGAGAGAGCCGTGTATAAGTGAAGGTTTATTTTGAAAGCATTCCCAGAAGTGTGCGGTGAGAGCTTGATGCGGACACGGGGTCCTACCTTTTTGACTCTGTCTCCTCTATCTAGATCCTACATTCTTGACTCTGATCTGAGTTCTGTCTAGAACGTATGTTCTTTTCTGAGTTCTGGGTTCTGTCTAAAACCTACATTTTTGAGTCGGTTCCAGGTTCTGTCTAGAACTTAAGTTTTTGTCTCTGTTCCGGGTTCTATCTAGAATCTATGGTTTTGCATTGGTTCTGGGTTCTGTCTAGAACCTACTTTTGTCTCTGTTCTAGGTTCTATCTAGAACCTACTTTTTTTGTCTCTGTTCCAAGTTCTAGATAGAACCTCTGTTTGTGACTATGGACTGGGTTCTATCTAGAATCTACTTTTTTGTCTCTGTCCTGGGTTCTACTTAGAAGCTACGTCTTTGTCTGTGTTCTGGGTTCTGTCTAGAACCTACTTTCTACTTGGTACTGGTTAGGTGCTATACTGGCACACATTTGGAAGGTTTCTTTTTGGTTATGTGGATATGTAGAAGATGCGATGAGACCCTCGTCGTCTCTGTAAAAATTATTCGATTCCATGACGATAGGAATGAACCACACAAGTAACAACACGTATGTGTACGCATCATGGCTGTCACATGTATCATGTTTTTGTTTGGCACATCAGTTGTGCACGTACCCCAACAAATATGTGCTGCAACCTGCATTACATCCATGACCACTAGTGGAGCTAGTTGACAGTAACTGAGCGGTCAGCACCGGTCAGCAGCTCTGTAATCTGCTGCACTGGTGTGGCTGATCAGGTCAAGCGATCTGATGCAACAAGTCGTGAAAATTTACCGTCTATTCAACATCTTTAAGGTGAAACCTCATGTTTGCAGAGACATTCAAATACGTCTTGATTCAATCTGGAGGGATGTTGCAGTGTGGAGGCTGAATCTCCAATAACCATGTCCTGCTGTCAAATATGAGTGTGTGAGTGTCCAGCATTTCAGCACTGGACAGCAACCAATAATACAAGCTTATCAGCGGCACTACTAACCCTCTTCATCTTCCTCCTCCTCTTCCTTAAAAATAAAGTATAACAAGAAATCCTTGTTAGTATAGTGGACAGTATCTCTGCCTGTCACGCAGAAGACCGGGGTTTGATTCCCCGACAAGGAGACCAGATCTTTTCTTCAATGGTTCCTAGATGATAGACAACAAGATACATAACACAAGTACAACCATCCGTCAGCAGCAGAACTAAGACTTCCATGTATATATGACTGATACCTGGTTAGTTGGTGATCCACAGAGACGAGGACTGCAGGTCAGGATGTCTGCAGGTATCCAACAGAGACATCCATACAGACAGGTGGAGGTAAACACTGGGATGGTCAGAGGGTGGGACTGCAGGTCAGTGGATCATAGTGGTGTCCCCCTGCAGGGATCCTCACAGTAATGTGCAGTATGTTTAAATATTTACTATGCTTATTTATAGCAAATCAAATCAAACCAATCAAAATAATGAAACCTACACGTGTGGTTGAAATTCATTACATTTACATGGAAAGCTTATTTTATTACAGGAGTCTGAATGCAGCTGCTTACTTGAAACTAGTTAAAGTAACTTATATTGTATTTTGATTATTAATCCATTGTAAATACATAAATAACTTCTGTCATCATAAATTAAGAATTACCTATGTACGATCACGAAAAAAGAAGATAAAGTAGGGCAACCCTTTGGTTTAGATATTACAGTAGTTTTAAATGCAGCGCTGCAGCATTGTGTTTCTATAGTGATTTGCTGCCACCTGCTGGTCACGTAAAATGTTGCATTTAATAGAGTTGCAGATTCTATGACCTTTCATTACACCTTTACAATATCATCAAAAATAATTATAATTTATGAATGATTATATTCAATTACTCTCCGGAAGACACCAGATTTTAAAATTATGTACATAAAGCTCAGAAGAACAAATATATGGCATATTACGCTGTCACATTATTAATTTAAACAATTGTTAAAAAATGCAAGTTACAAAATGTTATTCATTTTCTAATATTAAAGTAAAATTTAAGATTGTTAAGATTTTATTGAGCGCATATAGAAGATTAAGTAAAGATTTACTATTGTACAAAGACGTCAGGGATTTTATATAAAAAATATGATATTGTATTTTATATATATATATATATATATATATATATATATATATATATATATATATATATATATATATATATATATATATATATATATATATATATATATATATATATATATATATATATATAATTATGAAATAACTATTACAATCAAATATTATTATTATGATTTGCTTTGATTTTGAGTTGGAGCACAACTCCAGACTTGTATACAAACGTTCCCTTGGCTGTCTGATCTGACCAGTCATGATGTGTTTAGTCACATGTGGTCCTTCACCTGTCTGGGTGGAGTCCAGAAGGAACTTCAGTTTGAGTCACACAGGATGTGAAACGGGAGCGTAACGAGGATTTCTAGTCTCACCATCCTCACAAACCCCACTGGTGTCAGAAGATTGTTGTGGTCACAGGACTGTCTGTCTGCTCCTTCTGTCAAGTAAAAACTCTTGTTGCTTCATCAGGACCAACCTGAGTGGACTCATCGTGACCTCACTATGACCTCAATAGTCAAACTGTCTTGTAAAGAACAAGTCAAGAGCATTGTACGAAAGTAGGAAAGTAGGAAAGTGTAAAAAATATCAATGCATTTAAACATAAATACTAAAATAAAGTGAAATATATCTAAACAACAAATAGTCATGAACATTTTAATATGTATCTACAGTGTGATAAATAACAACAGTTTACCAGCAGCTGAATATAGAATATTGCACATAGATGTAGTTGTTGCTCTGGATTATTGCACATTATTAAGAGTCCACATCAACCCACTGACTCCAAGTGTCTGACACTCAGAGGGAGGAGCTGTACAGTACTGTACTCCAAGATATTTGTAATCCTCAATGATGTCCACACTGACCCCCAGGATGGAAACAGGGGTCACCTGGGGTCATGTCAAAGTTGCAGCCGTCTCTGATCCTGCAGCTTCCTCTTGAACTCCGTTTTCCCAGCTGACTGAACCATGAATGTCTACAGTTAAATGTTGTGTAACCTGACTTTACAAGCAATAACAACAGTTCTGCAGCTAAACTTAAAACATAAGAGATAGAAAGGTGTAAATAATATGGTGGTGATGCTCACATCTAAAATGATTCCAGTGGTGGAAACAGAGCTGGATGACCCACATCGGTCGGTGGAAATGCAGATTTATCTTTACAGCTTGAACTTGGTTCCTCATCCTCTCTGTTGTGCATTTTAAACACGTGTCTGCATGTTGCAGTGTATTACAATCTCCAAAATATGTGTAACAGTCTCAGACATGGTCTACTTTTTGTTGAACTGAGGACCACTGTTTATCCTCTAGTTTATTGTAGTTGTACCAGACTTACTCAACTTCATATTCTAATGCCAAGTTACTTTTTTGGAGGACTACACACAAGCCCATGTGGTGGGTGGAACATCCTTCTCTCTGTTTTGAAGAGATCGGTGCAGACGGATGCTGATGTGCTTTTATAAATGGATTATCATTACTGGGAGCTGACCGTGGTGCTGAAACCAAACCAGCTCATTGAAGGGTTAATAGTCATTTCCATACTGCCTTGCAAAGAACAAGTCAGGAGCATTGTAAAACCAGAATACTACAGTATATTAACATTGTTATAATATATTAGTAAGCTGTGCTCTAAAATCTACTGCTGTGAAAGGATCTACTTGACCTGGTTGAATTTTAATCTGTAAAGAACATCCTTAAGATTGAAACTGTAAAGCCTCTGTGAATGAGATGAACAATAAATGGACAGAATGCACGTTCATGTCAGGTTGGGATGGTTTTCACATCATTTTGTTATCAACACTCTTGCACACATACTTAGTGTTGTGTCTTGGAGTCACTGGGTGGTTCAGGTCTTGAACTGACACCCTGGTCCAGGTGACCAGACCAAGGCTGATCTGTCCTGGACCTGTGTCTAATTGGGGATCTTCTGCCCCCTCTGCTCTCCCCATCTCAGCCAGATCCACCTGGATGCTGTAAAAACCTTTCCAATGAGGATTACTGGAAACCTGAGAGAGAGAAACTACACAACTGTGTTTGAGAATATAAAATAAAATTACACAGATAAATACAACTTCAGAGGTGAGAATGATCTGTTCAAGGTGACAGTTTCTTGTGATCCTCTTCACATAACAATCAACGATGAGAGAGTTGAATTATTGTCAAAGTGACCTTATTATTCACTCGGATAGTTTTGACAGTATTGTGCAGAAGTCTTAGGCAGCCCCAGCATTGCTGTTTTATAAAATGGACATCAGTCAGCCTCTGGGTAACATGTTCACAAAATAAAACCACATAATGTTCACACAAAAAAACGACCGTACAGCTGCTGGTGAGGAGTTACTGTGACCTCCCTCACAACAATATACAGGTTAAAGTTTTCCACAAGATGTTTTCCTTCAGATGTTTGCAGTGATTTTAATTAGGATTTGATTCTATTTGTAAATGTAGGTTGCTGTATTTTGTGTTTAAATATTAAAGACAAAGCAAAATGTGAGAGATTTGATTAAACTTTGATGAGTCTTAAACAACGGTGACCAGAGTGCTCCTCCACTGTTTCTCTGTCCTCTTCTGTTGGTAAAAACCTGGTTGTCCTACATCTACTATTACTCTAAAACAACACGTTTTTCATAAACTCATTCACACACACTGCAACACATCACACAGACACCAAAGTGCAGCCGTCTTGTCTTTTCTATCCTGGTCTTTCACGTCCCACATTTGGTGATCTTAGTCCTGTTAGGCAGAATTTTTATTCCTACAGAGAAAACAGAGGAAAACAAAGATGGAACCTTCACAACTAAAATCCAGAAGAACATCACTCTGTCACATGATGGATACAACATCAGCTCTTCTGTCAAATATCCTGTGAATAAAGGAACAGATTTCAAGACATCACAGACAAAAAGACTCCCAGTGTGTAAAGTTTCATCATGAAGAATAGAGGTTGCAGGAGTCAACAAACTTAAAGTTTCTCAATATAAATAATACAAAAAAGAAGATGCAAAGTTAAACATCCACGTAGACCTGTCCAATGGGACTGGATTCCAACCTCTTGATTTTAACATTGACCCAAAAGGAGAGCCTAAACCAAAGCAGCCACAAAGAAAAAGAGCTAGGAGACGGAACTAAAATAAAATGGACATTCATTTTAAAGATGATCAAATTAGTAAATAGTTTTTTTTTTTTTTTCAGTAATGTGACTTTTGAAGTCTTTTAATTTTTGGATTCTTTGACTCCAACTTCCTTCTTTAACATCAGCAGCAGATGCTCCAACTCCTGTTTTCTCTGACAGATCTATGAACTCATTTCCAAAATCCTCATCTTCATACTGAAGCTGAATATGTTGTTGCAGTCCAATGCGTGTCTTTCCTGTCTGACACCAGTCTTCTATTGAGACGGGTGTCCCTGCTGCTAACATCAACTTCCAGGCATCATCTTCACCCAGGATCATCCTCAGTCTTAAAGGTCTCACCATTGTGTCGACCTGCAAACATGAAGTCAATCTTTCAGAGACAGATGACGTGTTGACACATCAACCAGCGACCAATAAACACTCACCAGAACTTTTTAAAGGTACAACGTCTAAATACTTTGTTAAAATAACAGAATACATGTGGAAATCCCTTTAGAGGACTTCCTAGTAACCTTCATCAGTTGGAGGACCAAACTTTCCCAAAGTGTTTGACACAGGTTCAGAATTTTTTGACACTGTGTATATGTCATTTATATATTGAATAAAAGAATTAAGTCCCAATACTGACCCCTGGGGGACACCGCAAATAATGTCCAATGTCCTTTATCAATTATGCTTCTGTCAGCTCAGGTTGCAGGTTTGTTCTTGTGGTGTTGAGTGTGTAGTGGTCAGCAAAGCTGCTTGCTAACCAGTTAACAAAGACCCCCCCCCCCCCCCCCCCAGAAAAGAACAACTAAAGTGTGTAGGAATAATATATCGTATTGCCAGTAATATGTATGTTTGATGAAAAGAATACGTTGAAAGAACGGATACAATGTTGAATGCTGTTCAGCACATGAAAAAAAACATCCATTTCACAATTTAAACTTAATAACACACCATAGTTAGTGAAATAATTGTCCACTCTACCTGGTTAAGATACGTTAAAAAGTCATGAATGAATAAAAAGCTGCCTCACACAGATACCCTGTGACCTACAAAATCAGTCAGGACCATTAGAGCCGTTCTTCTCTGCAGTCAGAGCACGTGGGGGTCCCAGCAACAACCCCAAAGTAAAGCAGTTCAGAGGGGCATACAAATGTCTTCATGTCAGACATCAGGTCAAAAAGAGCAAAGTTAACTGTCTTCTTCCTGACATCACAACCATCCTTTAATCAACACCCGCTACTGAGGAAGAGTGGTTTTGGAGCTCGTGGAAGTGTTTGTACCTGACCATCCCACCTACCGAAACCTCCCAGATGTTGACAGTTTGGGAACAAAGAAGCAGCAACGTCATACATCACAGGCATCATTGTTAAACAGATGAAACAGAAAAATTCACCCCAGCCTGTCCCTGGTCCCCGTTCCAGCTGTTACCAGAGGTAGCTTCAGTTAAATTAAGAAAAAAACTAAAGAAAAAACATGCATCAGGACATAGTTTTAAAAACTAAATAAATAATAACAACAAAAAAAACTTAACAGAATTTAAAAATATAGTAAATGAAACTAAATATGAACAATAAGAGACACTATTTAATACCGTCATTGTTCATTTGAGAAAAACTAAGCCTAATTTATATTTTTAAAAGTATGATAAATGTTTTTACATATATTATATATTGAAAACATATACACTAAATAATTGCTGAAATATTTAACTTACATAATTAAACAACACATTTGCAGTTTACAATAAATGCATTTCAAGTTCCATTCAACGGTACTATTGAAAACAAACAGTATAAAAATTATAAAATGAAAGTATCTTTTTACTTCTTCTTGTGTAAAAGTTGTTTTTGTTTAAAAGGACAGTATGACATCACATTCCATGATGTCAGTAGAATGTTGACACGTTGTCATGACATCACAGCAGGGGGCTTTGCTTGTCTATATATTTAGAACGTCAAACCAGTTCCAGTCACTCCACAGTGGAAGACAGACAGAGTCAGAGGAAAGCAAGAGAGTACTGTGATCTTGGACAAGAGAACAGAAAAATGACAAGCAAGGAAAATGGAAGTGAGGAAAAAAAATGAAAACCCAACAGGTTTTATTCAGGAGGAACCTGATACGAGACCAAAGGAGCGCAGAGTTTGCTTCAATCCAGTTGAAACTAACTGTGACTCAGAACATGTCAAAGATGTCAAAAACACGCAGCAAAATACACGCTACACTGAAATCTTTGTTCAGCCGAATAAAGATTGTCATAATCCAGATTATATTGCAGAGCATGAAGCTGCCTTTGGAAAAGGTGAAGAATCACAATCAGAATCAGAAGAATACGTGGATGCAGAATATTACGCACAGATGGATGAGGAGCTGTTGAAATACGTGAAACATCTCTCCATGGAGGATTGTCAACACGGTAGCCCAAAACAGCACAGCGGTCCAAATAAGAATGATGCTGCAGAGGAAAGTCCAAGGCTTCCCTTGCAGGAAAACCCCTTGCAAATTCAGGGAGCTGCCTTTGATCCTGAAAGTCTTTAAAGACAGGAAATGCAGCAAGTTTTCATGAATTTGTTTGAAAAAGTTCTCCTTCAACCTGGGAACCAACGTTTCTCTTCTCATTGTTCTAAACCCTCCACGTCAAAACAGGATCAGGAGAAAGAGGAGATCAGTTGCCTAAAATTCAAACTGAACTTGGCTGAATCAAATATCCGGAAGTACAAGATACAGCTGGAAAATGTTTCCAAGCAGGGAGGAAATGCAGAAACGGCCGTATTAATCCAGCATCTCTTAGCGCAGAATGAACAGCTTCAAATGGAGAAAGAAGCCTCTGAGAAGACACTGGAAGTAGTGAACAAAAAACTGGAACAGCTTCAAGCGGAGAAAGAAGCCTCTGAGAAGTCAAATGAACTACTCCAAAGTAAAGTGGAACAGCTTCAAATGGAGAGAAAAGACTCAACAATTATCAGGGTACTGAAAAAAAAGTGAAAAAGACCAACTCCAGGATGGAAGAAACTTCACAGCTCCAAGCTGAGGACAAAGTAGCGCTCCATCATCAAATCAATGACCTGCAAATTAAACTTAGTGCAAGTGAAGAACTTCAATCCAAAACTAAGCTTAAGGTCTGTCGCTTGAAAGACGAGCTTAAGAAAGCAAGAGATTCTTTTGCTTCACTTGTAGGACAACATAAAAAGGAAATGAGCAACTTGAAAAAGGCTCTACGAAGACCAGGAGCAGAGTCCAAGTCCGTGAAACAGACTCCAACGAAGGAAGACCAGCTGGAAAGCGTTACAGAAGACGAGCTGGCAAACCTGGAAAAAGATGTGAAAGTACTCTCAGAGGAAAAGCCAAAAAAGAAGAAGAAGAATTGGTTTAGGAGATTCTTTGGTTTTGGGAAAAACTAATAGTACATCTCAATATTATATCCTGTCATACAAAGATGCAGTCTAATATTTAAAATGTTCACGGTTGAAGAACTAAACAAAATTGGCTCCCTACACTGAAAAATACACTTTAAATTTATATGTGGAATTATAACCAAAATTAAGTGGGTTTTCTCCCGGTGCTCGGGTTTTCTCCCACAGCCCCCCCCAAAAAAAACATCAGATCAATTAGAACTTATACAAGTCTAGTATAATACCACTATATTATCCTAGGTTGATTAGAAATTGTAACATTTAAATGATTATAATTAAAGACCTACATTCAAATTTATACACAATATATCCTCTCCTTGAATCGCCACCTTACCGCGGTGGAGAGGTTTGAGTGCCCGAATGATCCTAGGAATTATGCCGGGAAATTTGACCCCTGGCACAACGGTCCCGGGTGACGGGCCAGACTAAGAGCGATTCCAACTTACACACATAAGTCAATCAGAGATGCTGTGTTACTTCCCTGGGTGTGAGTTACAGGGATCCCACCCTGGAATCAGGCCCAGTGCAGGGATTCATTTGTGACTGCCGGCGCTATCTGGGGCAGCGATGGAATTGATGGAAACTACCAAGGTAGTGGATCGCTCTCCCAGTCCAAGCATATGAGTGCTGCTTCCTCAGGGTGAAGCCATCGATGTCCAGGACGCTCCAGATGGTCCTGTACAGTCCAGCCATTGTCAGCAAACTGTAGCACAAAGTCTGGGGTCGTGCAAAGAAGGGGTCGGGGGAAGCAGGAGGTATACTGTATATAATAAAAACATACTGAGCTGCAGTCCTGGAAGTCTGACTCCAAGCTCAGACCGATGCTGGTGCCAGCTGTGGTTGAGGGTGTGGTGGAGGGTGTGGTGGAGGGTGTGGTGCAGGTGGCAGCATCTGTCCTCTTCCCGGTTCTGCTCCAAACGTAGCGGACGGCATTCTCCACCTGCGTCCCTGGAACTGGTGTCTTCCTCTGCAGGTAGTTGACAAATCTGTGCAGAAGAGACCACATGTCAGCTGACTCAGTTGCAACAACACAGTTGTACTGCAATAAACAATATTACTAAATTATAGAGGAGCAACGCAGGAGGAGATCCTGCAACAAGATCAGGAATTGTTTGTCTCTCTCCCTATTTTACTCTCTGTGATTATTTCCACAGCTGTACTCAATAAAATCTTAACTACTCAATTTACATTTCAATAAGGAGATTAGTACTTGGTTTTATGTTGTTTGTTTGTTTTTTTAGAAAAATGGATTCAGGGTTTTACAGGTTACTTTTTGACAACATAAGACTCGTCTTGAAAAATCTATCAGGCTGAGACCCGCTACCTCGATGGCCATCAGCAGGGACTGAGATGCCGTCCTCCACCCCTGTGGGTTACGAGAAGGTCCGGAGCCGCTCTTCATCGGAGGGAGTGATGGAAGAAACCAGCACACAAGTGTTGGGCATGCCAAGGTGGTTTCCAGGGTCTCTGCTGCTCTCTGGGACCCGTGCCGGACATGGTTGTCACCGATCACGCACACAGTCACTGAGAGGTAAACAAGTGTTAAAAAACATTTACTTGTACTTTGGATACTGATTTATAGTGTTCTTTACAAGCTGCCAAAGTCTTCTTTCTGGATATAACAGTGTTTTACCTGAAAGAGTCCAGCAGCAGCTGAACCTCATTCCTGGGTTAAACTTACACTTTGTTTTACAGCTACTATTTACAACTTTCTGTCATCATTTTGGGCTGGATCCAGATACTGTGCCAGTATTTGTTTGGTTCAGATAACTTGTCAGCAAGTTTGTTGGGTTAAGTCCATTCTTAAAAATCTAAAATAAAATGTATTTTTTATAACATTATGTCTGTGACATTGTTTCAGACATTAGTGTGTCCATTAATGAAACACAAATGATGATGAATTCTTAGCTTTTTCGGACCAGCCGGGGGTTGGGCGGGGTCTGCCTTTGCAAGATGAACTGAACCTACTGAACAGAGAATTTGGAGCTTCAAAACTGAATGTTTCATCCTTTGTCATAAGCAGTCTATGGTCCCGTCAGCCTCTTGTGTGTATATTGTCTTGTTCGTGCACAGAAACAAAAAGGTTTGGATGTAACACAAACGTACTGTGTCTTGTCATCAGAGGGTTCTTTTTTTTTTTTTTTTTTCTTCCCTTTCTGGTCAGTGTGGACATCATGCACACGCTGTATGTACGATGCACACCGAAATTAGTCTCTGCTTTTAACCCATCAACTAGTTTCACTAGTGAGCAGTGAGGCTGCTAGCAGGGATGCGCCCCGGGGAGCAATTGGGAGTTAAGGGCCTTGCTCAGTGATTTACCATTGTGGGCAGCCCTGGGCTTGAACCTGGGTCCTCCACGCCCAAGCCCACCACTGTAACCACTAGGCCACCACTCCCACTTCTTCATCTAATGTTGGAGGGAGAGCTGTTCCAGAGGGTCTGGAGAGGACTGCTTGTGAAATCAAACACTATATTAACTCAACTTATGAACTTTAGGGAACTAAACATAAATTTCCTTCCTACCAACTCAAGCTCACCTGGAAATTGAGTATGAGGCTGCAAGAACATCCTCAACTACTATAGTTAGAAGTTTAGAAAAAAAAACATACTGAGCTGCAGTCCTGGAAGTCTAACTCCAAGCTCAGACTGATGCTGGTGCCAGCTGTGGTGGAGGTGGTGGTAGAGGTGGCAGCATCTGTCCTCTTCTCGTCTCTGCTCCAAACGTAGCGGACGGCATTCTCCACCTGCGTCCCTGGAGCTGGTGTCTTCCTCTGCAGGTAGTTGACAAATCTGTGCCACGAGAGACCACATGTCAGCTGACTCAGTTGCAACAACACAGTTGTACTGCAATAAACAATATTACTTGTATTATTATTTCTAATATCTTTATGGGTTCATCCGACTCGTACAAGCTCTGCAGAGTCTCGTATTTGAAGTCCCAAAACCAACAAGGGCTTGTCGCTCCTGACCAGGCTGGAGACTC
Organism: Xenentodon cancila; assembly: GCA_014839995.1. Lineage (NCBI taxonomy): Eukaryota > Metazoa > Chordata > Actinopteri > Beloniformes > Belonidae > Xenentodon > Xenentodon cancila. The sequence continues at coordinate 15,282,091 of CM026220.1, read as the reverse complement.
TTCACATGCGCCTCCTCAAACGCACGATGGAACCTGACTGCCTCCACAAAGTCAGAGTGTGTAGAGGAGTAACGCAGGAGGACAACGCAACAAGACAAGGAAATGTTGGTCTGTCTCCCTTTTTTACTCTCTGTGATTATTTCCACAGCTGTACTCAATAAAAGCAGAACAATTCTATTAACATTTCAGTGAGTTAAAAGCGGTTCTTGATATGATGTTGTTTCTTCTTTAGAAAAATGGATTCAATTCAATTCAATTCAATTCAATTCAATTTATATAGCGTCTATTACAACACAAGTTGTCTCTAGGATCTTTCCAGAGACCAGAACATGACCCCCAAGCAATTATTACATAAACAACGACAGGTAAAAACTCCCCTAGTGGAGGAAGAACCTTAAGCCAAACAGTGGCAGGAAAAACTCCCCTTTAAGAGGGAAGAAACCTTGAGCAGGACCTGGCTCATGAGGGGGGATCCTCCAGCCGAAGGCCAGCCGGGTAGAGCAAGAAATAAGAAAGAATAGAGACATAGAGACACCGTCAAAGGTACAAGACAGGATACAATAATAACTATCATCGCTAGTCCAATAGACTTCTGTGTATATGGGTGATATATGGATAGACGGTGATCCAAGGGGATGAGGACTGCAGGTCGGGATGTCAGCAAGTATCCAACAGACATCCACACAGACAGGTGAAGGCAGACACTGGGATGGTCAGAGGTGGAACTGCAGGTCAGCAAGCAGCTCCTGAGCTTCTGGTCCGCAGGACATGCACAGAAGAGGAAAAGAAGGAAAGACACATTAAGGTACTAAATATACACTAACTATATGCTTTATTAAACAGAAATGTTTTAAGTTTAGTTTTAAAGGTGAAGGTGGTATCAGCCTCCTTCACCCAAACTGGATTTGGTTCCAGAGTGATGGTGCCTGATAACAGAAAGCCCGTCCTCCGAATCTAGATTTGGATACTCTAGGAACTACGAATAAACCTGCACCCTGAGAACGGAGAACTCTATTAGGAACGTACGGTACTATCAGGTCTTGCAAGTATTGCGGCGCTAGGCCATTTTGGACCTTATATGCAAGTAATAAAATTTTGAATTGGATTCTAAATTTTACAGGGAGCCAATGGAGGGAAGCTAAAACTGGGGAGACGTGGTCTCTCTTGTTGATTCCTGTCAGCACTCGCACTGCTGCATTTTGGATCATCTGGAGGCTGTTCAGAGAATTACTTGGACATCCACCCAACAACACGTTACAGTAATCTAGTCTAGAAGATACGAACGCATGAATTAGTTTTTCGGCATCACTCTGCGAGAGGATGCTCCTAATCTTTGCGATATTACGGAGGTGGAAAAACGCGGTTTTACAAACCTGATTAATATGCTGTTTAAATGACAAATCCCGATCGAATATAACACCAAGGTTTCGCACAGTTTTACTGGAAGCCATCGCAGGACCATCTAATCCCTTCCTAAGCTGTTTGGGACCACAAACAACAACTTCTGTTTTATCAGAATTTAGTAGCAAAAAATTTCTGGACATCCAGTCCTTGATGTCCTTAAGACACATCTGAAGTTTGTCTAATGGTTCTGTTTCATCTGGCTTCATATACAAATACAACTGCGTATCATCAGCATAACAATGAAAATTAATGCCGTGGTTCCGGATAATACTTCCCAAGGGCTGCATGTATAAACTGAACAAGATTGGCCCTAGCACTGAACCCTGCGGGACACCATAGCAGACCCTTGTCTGTACAGAAGAAACCTCATGAACATGGACAAACTGGAATCTATCAGACAGATATGATTTAAAACAATCTAGAGCTGTCCCTTTAATCCCAACAACATACTCTAGCCTCTGCAGTAAAATGCTGTGATCTATAGTATCAAAAGCAGCGCTGAGGTCCAACAGAACCAGTATGGACACTAACCCATTATCTGAGGTCCAGCAGAACCAGTATGGACACTAACCCATTATCTGAGGCCATAAGATGGTCATTCAAGACTCGAACCAGTGCTGTTTCTGTGCTATGATGCATTCTGAACCCTGACTGAAAAATTTCAAATAGATAATTTCTATACTAATGGTCATACAGCTGGCTTGCAACTACCCTTTCCAGAATTTTAGAGATAAATGGAAGGTGGGAAATCGGTCTATAATTAGCTAAAATATCCGGGTCAAGAGAGGGTTTTTTAAGTAATGGTTTGATTACTGCGACCTTAAAAGCCTGTGGCACATATCCTAAGACTAGGGACAAGTTGATCTGTTCCAGTATTGTCGGTCCAATAAGAGAGAAAATATTTTTAAGTAGTCGAGTTGGGATTGGGTCTAACAGACACGTGGATGATTTAGATCCATTGATGACTGAGGTCAGCTCAGAGAGGTCTACAAGAACAAAACAGTCTAGAGTCAGGTCAGAGCATAAGGGAGTCGCCGAAGTTGAAGAAATGCCCACAGCCACTGCCGGGTGGGCCTGGCCGATTTCCTATGTAATTCTGACAATTTTATTGCTAAAGAAGCTCATAAAATCTTCACTACTGAGAGCTGCAGGGATGCATGGCTCAACAGAGTTGTGGCTCTTTGTCAGCCTGGCTACAGTGCTGAACAAAAATCCTCTATTAACACTGAATAATAGGCTGTTCTAGCTTTGCGAAGCGCTTCTTTATTCACTATTAGAGTATCTTTCCATGCATAATAAATATCTACAGACCTACAAGAGAACCACTTTCTTTCCATTTTACGCACTTTCTGTTTTAACATACGAATATGTGAGTTAAACCAGGGAGTTAAGCTCCTACGGTTAGAGACCCTCTTTCTCAAAGGAGCAACTACATCTAAAGCTGAGTGCAACACATCTGCAGTGCTACCGACAAGGAAATCAACGTCTGCAGAGGTAGAACTGAGGTCACAGCCCTCAACTGCTTCACTATGTTCCACTGTAGGAAGATGAAGAGCAATGGCCTCCCTAAATTTAGTAATAGCTTTATCGGATAGACACCTGCTAAAGTAATTCCTCCTATTATGCGTAACGTTGACAATGTTGAATTCAAACGTTATTAAATAGTGGTCGGATAGGAGGGAGTTTACATGCGACACTAACAGATTATCAAGTTCTACACCATAGACGAGGACCAGATCAAGAGTATTATTAAGACAATGCGTCGGTTCGTTAACTTTTTGTTAAATCCCCATCGATTCTAGAAGAGAATCAAAAGCCAACTAAGACCGTCATTGTCAACATCCATATGAATGTTAAAGTCGCCCACTTTGATGACTTTATCGGTACTGATCAATAAACTAGATAAGAAATCTGAGAACTCAGACAGAAACTCCAGATAAGCTCCAGCAGGAGGCCGGTAAACTACCACCAACAAAACTGGCTTCTCTGATTTCCAGCTCGGCAGTTTTAAACTGAGTGTGAGGCTTTCAAACGTATTATATTCGCATTTAGGTTTGGATTTTATTGTAAGACTGGAGTCGTAGATCGCCGCTACTCCTCCACCTCGACCTGTGATTCGAGGAATATGATATTTAAAGTAACCGGACGGCGTTGATTCACTTAAACTAAGAAACTCTTCCTCTTGGAGCCACGTTTCTGTTAAGCAGAAAATGTCACTCCGGGTCTCAGTAATTAGATCGTTTACTAATAGAGACTTGGAGCTTAAAGATCGTATATTTAGTAATCCGCATCTAATTGTTTGGTCTTTAGTTCGCACTAAATGCGTATTGGTTTTTATTTTTACAAGGTTATTTTGGTTAACGCCTATTATAGCACACGAGTCAGAGTCAGAGTCAAGTTTATTGTCAATTCTACTACATGTGAGACACATACAGAGAATCGAAATTACGTTACTCTCAAACCCTCGGTGCTACACAAATAAATTTTAAACACAAAGTGCAAATTAAAAAGAGACAAGAAACAAGTTATGACATGACAACAACAGTTTTTCGGTTTGATTAAAGTGACATGGTGCAAAGCAGGCGGTCCAGTTCTGCCAAAAGTGCCTGGTGCAGATACTGAGATCAGAGTGAGTGAGGGGGGGGCAAGGCGGGAAACGGTGGAAGAGCAGAGAGAGTGTTAAGTGTCCTGACGGCCTGGTGGACGAAGCTGTCCTTCAGTTGGCTGGTTCTGGCCCGGAAGGTCCGCAGCCTCCTCCCTGATGGCAGCAGACTGAAGAGGCTGTGTGACGGATGGGTGGGGTCTCTCACAATGCTGAGGGCTTTGCGAGTCAGACGGCTGCTGTAAATGTCCCGAAGTGAGGGGAGAGAGACACCAACGATCTTCTCAGCTGCTCTCACGACGCGTTGGAGAGACTTGCGGCATTTTGCGGTGCAGGATCCATACCACACGGTGATGCAGCTGGTCAGGATGCTCTCGATGGTGCCTCTGTAGAAGGTGTTTTTATTTTTATTTTTATTTTTTATTTTTTTGGTATTTATTTTTACGAGGTTATTTTGGTTAACGCCTCTATTACATCGTGCTTGGTGAACATTTGGAGGACGGGGAATCGATACTAAATCTATTTTACTTGGCACCTCGTTAGAATCTCCGATTACATCATTTACTTCTACATTTTTTTTGGCAGGCGATAGTCCTCGAGAAGCAGCAGAGAAGTGTGTAAGACTGCAGCTCTGCACCCCGGCCTGGACCCTGGATTGTCAGGGGGAGGATCTAATAATATCAGCCAGATTTCTAGAGATAAGAGCTGCACCATCACGGGTGGGATGAATGCCGTCTCTTCTAAGCAGACCAGGCTTTCCCCAAAACGTCTTCCAATTGTCAATAAAGGCCACGTTGTTTTCTGAACACCACCGAGACAACCAGCGACGGAGCGATAACATGCGGCTAAACATGTCATCACCAGTCAGATTGGGGAGGGGACCAGCAGCTTCAAGTTTGCTTCGACGTCGCCCGCTCTGGCCCCCGGGATGCACCTAACTATGGTCGCTGGAGTCGGCCTCACATGCCTCAAAATAGAGTCGCCAATAACCAAGGTCGGTTTCTCAGCGGGTGTGTCGCTAAGTGGGGAAAAATGGACTACGCTTCCTCCGAACCGTCACCCAGCCGCCCTGACTGCCCGGCAGCTCGGGGGCTGCAGAGGGCCGGCTACCAGCAGCTGCACCTGGCCGGTCCGCCGCTACTTCAGCCTGACGAGCTACCGAGTCTACCGGACTATGGTCTATTTGGCGGAACCGGACCTCTAACTCACTGAGCCTCGCCTCCAAAGCTACGAACAAATACACTTACCGTCTTCACTAAAGGAGGCAGAGGAATAACTGAACATTTCACACACACTGAGCAGTAATGAGGAGAATATTATATATTATATATTGAAAACATATACACTAAATAATTGCTGAAATATTTAACTTACATAATTAAACAACACATTTGCAGTATACATTAAATGCATTTCGAGTTCCATTCAACGGTACTATTGAAAACAACTGTATAAACATGACAAAATAAAAGTTCCTTTTTACTTCTTCTTGTGTAAAAGTTGTTTTTGTTTAAATGACAGTATGACATCACATTCCATGATGTCATTAGAATGTTGACACGTTGTCATGACATCACATTCCATGATGTCAATAGAATGTTGACACGTTGTCATGACATCACAGCAGGTGGCTTTGCTTGTCTATATATTTAGAACGTCAAACCAGTTCCAGTCACTCCACAGTGAAAGACAGACAGAGTCAGAGGAAAGCAAGAGAGAACTGTGATCTTGGACAAGAGAACAGAAAAATGACAAGCAAGGAAAACACAAGTGAGAAAAACAATGAAAACCCAACAGGTTTTATTCAGGAGGAACCTGATACGAGACCAAAGGAGCGCAGAGTTTGCTTCAATCCAGTTGAAACTAACTGTGACTCAGACAAAGATATCAAAGATGTCAAAGACACGCGACAAAATACACGCTACACTGAAATCTTTGTTCAGCCGAATAAAGATTGTCATAATCCAGATTATATTGCAGAGCATGAAGCTGCCGTTGCTGCCGAAAAGGTGAAGAATCACAATCAGAATCAGAAGAATACGTGGATGCAGAATAGTCCTCCACGCCCAAGCCCAGCACTGTAACCACTAGGCCACCACTCCCAATCATTTGTTCCACTTAAAGTGCTTTAAGCATGTGCAAAATGCTGTGGATGGGATGTGAGTTGCTGTGTGTTACCGTGCACGCTGACATGTAGAAAAATGTGCTTTAATAGACAGATTGGGAACGCAGTGTGCAGTTTGCAAAAGCATACAGCACCCAGAATTTCCAGGCGGTCTGACATGGCTTTGCACAGACTATAAGTGGTTCAACTGAAGAAATAATCTATGTTATTTACCTTTCCATTTATTTCAACAAGTTCTTTAATGGTAAAATCTCACCATACTCATGTCTGTGCTGTTTGCTTCAGATCAGTAACACAGAAACGTGACAGCAGACGTGCCGTAAAAGACAGCTGAGAAGCCGCAGCCGTCACTTAAGCTCAAACCGCCACCAACACAGAAGAGGAGCTCAGGACCGTGATGAGACCCGGACTAAAACAGCCAAAGGACGTTTAGGGACCAACCTTTATAACTGACTAAAGACCAGCAGAGAATCATACCCACAAGACCCCAACCGGATCACTGGGATCAGTTCTGTTCAGGGTGCGTGGTTGTTCTCACAACTTTTTCTAAGTGTACTTTTATATGGTCTAAGCAGAATCAGTTTCCGTAGTGTAGTGGTTATCACGTTTGTCTCACACACGAAAGGTCCTTGGTCCGAGTCCGGGCAGAAACATGTAGAGCTGACTTTTTGTTGGGTCCAGAGTAGATGGGGACGACGTTGATACAGTCATGTATGTTTGAACACAGCTTCTTCTGGCAGCTGAGCCACAAGTCTGGATCAGGACTGACGAGTCCAGGTGGGAACATACCAGCTCATTCACAGGTGGTTGGAGTCTAGTCCATCTCATCTCAATGGTGTGTCTGAATCCCAACAGAACCAGAAGGGTGGAGGTGTTTGTGCCATATTCAGGGAAACAAACTCACCCACCAACTGTCATTTGGGTTTTTTTTTACATTGTTTCAGTCTGTGTTGTTCAAAATGGAGATAAAACAATCTTTCACACTTTATATAAACATTTAAGGACCACCAGGACTGTTTTTATGATGATTTTACTTTTTGATGTTGCTCCCAAACCAGCATTTGAGTCTGCAGTTATCCAAGGAAGACTCATGAATGACAGCACAGGGACACCGTTGACGGAAATGATCAGGTTTGAAAATACCCTGTGTTGTAATGTTGAAGATCTGTTGAACTCGTACACGTCAGCTGTTTTTAAGGTTTTGGAGACCATCACTCCTGTCAAGGTCAGAATGGTGAAAAGTAGACAAAACAGAGACATGGAGCAGAGACATAGAAGGGAGAACAGAGACATAGAAGGGAGAACAGAGACAAAGACGGGAGACATAGAAGGGATACATAGAACAGAGACATAGGACAGAGACAAAGAAGGGAGAACAGAGACATAGAAGAGAGACATCGAAAGAAGAACAGAGACATAGAACAGAGACATAGAAGGGAGACATTAATAAGAGACATAGAAGGGAGAACAGAGACATATAAGAGAGACATAGAAGGGAGACAATAATAAGAGACAAAGAAGGGAGAACAGAGACATAGAAGAGAGAGATAGAAGGAAGAACAGAGACATAGAACAGAGACATAGAAGGGAGACATTAATAAGAGACATAGAAGGGAGACATAGAACAGAGACATAGAACAGTGACATAGAACAGAGACATAGAACAGACACATAAAACAGAGACATAGAACAGAGACATAGAACAGAGACATAGAACAGTGACATAGAAGGGAGACAATAGGACAGTGACATAGAACAGAGACATAAAAAAGTGACATAGAACAGTGACAAAGAAAGGGAGACATAGAACAGAGACATAGAACAGAGACATAGAAGGGAGAACAGAGACATAGAAGGGAGAAGAGAGACAAAGACGGGAGACATAGAAGGGAGACATTAATAAGAGACATAGAAGGGAGACAATAGAACAGTGACATAGAACAGAGACATAGAACAGAGACATAACACAGAGACATAGAACAGAGACATAGAACAGTGACATAGAAGGGAGACAATAGGACAGTGACATACAACAGAGACATAGAACAGAGACATAAAACAGAGACATAGAACAGTGACAAAGAAAGGGAGACAATGAAGGGAGACATAGAACAGAGACAAAGAACAGAGACAAAGAAGGGAGAACAGAGACATAGAACAGAGACATAGAAGGGAGAACAGAGACATATAATGGTTAAAAGAGACATAGAAGGGAGACATTAAACAGAGACATAGAAGGGAGACAATAGAACAGTGACATAAAACAGAGAAACATGTCCAGCTCTCTTTTTGTTGGGTCCAGAGTAGACGGGGACGACATTGATACAGTCATGTATGTTTGAAGTCAGCTTCTTCTGGCAGCTGAGCTACAAGTCTGGATCAGGACTGACCAGTCTAGGTGAGAACATACCAGCTCATTCACGGTTGGGTGCAGTCTACTCCATCTCATCTCAATGGTATGTCTGAATCCCAACAGAACCAGACGGGTGGAGGTGTTTGTGCCATATTCAGGGAAAATATACTCACCCACCAACTGTCATTTGGGTTTTTTTTTTCATTGTTTCAGTCTGCACAGTTCAAAATGGAGATAAAACAATCTTTCACACTTTATATAAACATTTAAGGACCACCAGGACTGTTTTTATGATGATTTTACTTTTTGATGTTGCTCCCAAACCAGCATGAGTCTGCAGTTATCCAAGGAAGACTCATGAATGACAGCACAGGGACACCGTTGACGGAAATGATCAGGTTTGAAAATACCCCGTGTTGTAATGTTGAAGATCTGTTGAACTCGTACACGTCAGCTGTTTTCAAGGTTTTGGAGACCATCACTCCTGTCAAGGTCAGAATAGTGAAAAGTAGACAAAACAGAGACATGGAGCAGAGACATAGAACAGAGACATAGAAGAGAGACATGGAAGGGAGAAGAGAGACATAGAAATGAGACATCGAAGGGAGAAAAGAGAAGAGAGACATACAAGGGAGAGGAGAGACATAGCCCAGCAGAGCATCAACGCCCCGGAGACTCCAACCGGATCACCGGGATCAGTTCAGTTCAGGGTGCGTGGTTGTTCTCACAACTTTTTCTAAGTTAAATTTTATATGGTATAAGCAGAATCAGTTTCCGTAGTGTAGTGGTTATCACGTTCGTCTCACACACGAAAGGTCCCTGGTCCGACTCCAGGCGGAAACATGTAAAGCTGTCTTTTTGTTGGGTCCAGAGTACACAGGGACATAGAAGGGAGAACAGAGACATAGAACAAAGACATAGAACAGAGACATAGAAGGGAGAACAGAGACATAGAAGGGAGAACTGAGACATAGAACAGAGACATAGAAGCGAAAACCGAGACATAGAACAGAGAACAGAGACATAGAAGGGAGACAATAGAACAGTGACATAGAACAAATGTCAATTTTCAAATGTCTTCCGTTGGTCTGTAGATGATCCATGTTGGAGTCTCATCACAGGATGGAAATAGTTATTGTTGAGTCCACCTTGATTTTCTTACACACAGTTCTTATACACTTGAAAGTTCTTGTACACAAACAGGGAATTGTTATTTCCCTCCCAGACTAGTTCCCTCCTAACTGCTTATCTCCACCAACGCCGAATACTTTAAAGCTGTATATTGTTGTGAGGGAGGTCAGAGTAAATCCTCTCCAGCAGCTGTACGGTCACTTTTTGGTGTGAACATTATGTGGTTTTATTTTGTGAACATGTTACCCAGAGGCTGACTGATGTCCATTTTATAAAACAGCAATGCTAGGGCTGCCTAAGACTTCTGCACAATACTGTGAAAACTATCCGAGTGAATAATAAGGTCACTTTGACAATAATTCAACTCTCTCACCGTTGATTGTTATGTGAAGAGGATCACAAGAAGCTGTTGCCTTGAACAGATCATTCTCACCTCTGAAGTTGTATTTATCTGTGTAATTGTATTTTAAATTCTCAAACACAGTTGTGCAGTTTTCCTCTCTCAGGTTTCCAGTAATCCTCATTGGAAAGGTTTTTACAGCATCCAGGTGGCTCTGGCTGAGATGGGGAGAGCAGAGGGGGAGAAGATCCCACTCGGACACAGGTCCAGGACAGATCAGCCTTGGTCTGGTCACCTGGACCAGGGTGTCAGTTCAAGACCTGAACCACCCAGTGACTCCAAGACACAAAACTGATTATGTGTGCAAGAGTGTTGATCACAAAATGATGTGAAAACCATCCCAACCTGACATGAACCTGCATCCTTTCCTTTATTGTTCATCTCATTCACAGAGACTTTACAGTTTCAATCTTAAGGATGTTCTTTACAGATTAAAATTCAACCAGGTCAAGTAGATCCTTTCACAGCAGTAGATTAAAGCACAGCTTACTAATATATTAAAACAATGTTAATATACTGTAGTATTCTGGTTTTACAATGCTCCTGACTTGTTCTTTGCAAGGCAGTATGGAAATGACTATTGATCCTTCAATGAGCTGGTTTGGTTTCAGCACCACGGTCAGCTCCCAGTAATGATAATCCATTTATAAAAGCACATCAGCATCCGTCTGCACCGATCTCTTCAAAACAGAGAGAAGGATGTTCCACCCACCACATGGGCTTGTGTGTAGTCCTCCAAAAAAGTAACTTGGCATTAGAATATGAAGTTGGGTAAGTCTGGTACAACTACAATAAACTAGAGGATAAACAGTGGTCCTCAGTGCAACAAAAAGTAGACCATGTCTGAGACTGTTACACATATTTTGGAGATTGTAATACACTGCAACATGCAGACATGTGTTTAAAATGCACAAACAGAGTGGATGAGGAACCAAGTTCAAGCTGTAAAGATAAATCTGCATTTCCACCGACCGATGTGGGTCATCCAGCTCTATTTCCACCACTGGAATCATTTTAGATGTGAGCATCACCACTATTATTTACACCTTTCTGTCTCTTATGTTTTAAGTTTAGCTGCAGAACTGTTGTTATTGCTTGTAAAGTCAGGTTACACAACATTTAACTGTAGACATTCATGGTTCAGTCAGCTGGGAAAACGGAGTTCAAGAGGAAGCTGAAGGATCAGAGACGGCTGCAACTTTGACATGACCCCAGGTGACCCCTGTTTCCATCCTGGGGGTCAGTGTGGACATCGTTGAGGATTACAAATATCTTGGAGTACAGTACTGTACAGCTCCTCCCTCTGAGTGTCAGACACTTGGAGTCAGTGGGTTGATGTGGACTCTTAATAATGTGCAATAATCCAGAGCAACAACTACATCTATGTGCTATATTCTATATTCAGCTGTTGGTAAACTGTTGTTATTTATCACACTGTAGATACATAATCAAAATGTTCATGACTATTTATTGTTTAGATATATTTTACTTTATTTTAGTATTTATGTTTAAATGCATTGATATTTTTTACACTTTCCTACTTTCCTACTTTCGTACAATGCTCTTGACTTGTTCTTTACAAGACAGTTTGACTATTGATGCTTCAATGAGACAGTTTGTATATGTGAGTTTGTGTAAATAAATACATATTTAAGTGTTTGCTAAAATTGAAATCACATGCAAATAAAAAACAAATAGCCACAAACTTGAGCAGATATTGTGTATAAAATTAATGATGGAGGGATCCAAATCAAAGCAGAACTAAACTCATTTTCTTACAACAAATGAAGGACGACACCACTATTATATTCTTGATGTGATGAAATTAAATTCTGGGTATCTGCAGTAAAGTTCTGCAGAGTAAAAACTGTTATTATTCACACTGATGAATATTTGAGTCATGTGTTCACATTCTGACTCTGAAACTTATGACATCCAGATTTTAATGATAAAAACTGTAAATGTAGTTTAGACTGGTGCAAATCAACTTTTAACATACTGGTAGGATTGTCTTTATTTCAAGAGAGATGCTTTTTGGGACATCTGTAAAGATGTTTGATCACAGATCAAATATTTGATCCAAACTTAACCAAACTTGTGCTGACAGCTGCTCTGAGATCCTCTGTAAGTGTCAACCACAGATCGTCACCAACTCACACACGTCAATATTTAATGAACTCACTGAGATACAAACTAACATTTCATAAACTTACACAAGACTTCAGTTGTTTCTACGACCTAAAGTGTCGACTGGCTGAAGACATTCAGCTGTGAACTGCAGTGATTCTGTTTGGACCCCAACGTTCACCACTTGCAGCTGAATTTAGCTGTTCTGGTTTTATTTTTGGTATTTTTATTTTTGTCCTTTTCTACATCAGTTCTGTCTCCACTAAAGAGTAAATGCTCCTCCTCCTCCTCCTTCTGGCCTCCATCAGAAACCTCACCTCCAGAATCAGGCCTCCAGAACACATGAGCACATAAATGGACACCACCAGGTGACCACTGTGGGGTCCAGGTGTGATACGATCTAGTCTGCAGCAGCTGATGATGTAGACAGACGAGCTGACTGCAAACCAGGAACCAACAAGCTTCCCTCATGTTGCATCCCTGTGACGAGACATCAAACCACCTGGACCAGATGTAACATGTGAAAAGTTAGAAGACGATAGTTTGACAGAAACACGACCACCATGGCATCACTGTTCAGTCCTTCTGTGTCCTGAACTGCCCCATCCAGGAAACAACACTCCAGGATTAACTCTTGTTCACCTTTGCTGTGTCAATGCAGCTTTCTGGGAATACCACTGACACCTCCTCCACCTGACAACACTGGTCACATGCACTGAGTGTGCACGAGACCAGTGACTTAGATTTCATCAGACTAAACTTTTACTCACATTGTCTCTTTTGTTCTTCATCATTTCACAGTTTTCCCCTCAGTGTGTCAGGATCACAGCTCTCAGCAGCACAGAGCTCCAGGTTGAGCTTCTGGATCCCTGCAGACACATAAATGTGTCCTCATTTTCACCAGGAACACAAAGGAAATTGTCAGAAGTTTCTCATTTAACCAGTGATGTCACAACCAGAATGAGCTGCACCACAGATGAACTTCTCTTTAAGAGAAACCCGAGTGGAGACAGAAATAAGGTGAAAATGAAATGAAATAATAGCGTGTGGAATAAGAAAATAAATAATATCACATATACCTGAACTACGATCTCAGTATAAAGGACAAGTTGGAGAATGTCTGATGTTCCTGAAGGTTCGGAGGCTTTATTAGGCAGCTGTTGGTGGCCTTTTCGCTTTAAAAAGGCCAGTAAGTGGAGGTTTGTGCAGCTGATATCCCAAATAAGCAGAAGGAGGTTGAAGCTCGTCGTGGAGCAGATGGTGGAGGAGATGTTGATGAGTTGAGTTTTAACGTTGCAGATTCAGATGCAACACAAAGTTCCCATATCTTTGTTCTTCTGAGCTTTCTGTAGATAATTTCACAGCTTGATGTGAACCAGAGTGTAATTAAATATAATTATGTATAAATGATAATTATTTTTGATGATATTGTAAAGGTGTAATGAAAGCTCATAGAATCTGCAACTCTATTAAATGCAACATTTTATGTGACCAGCAGGTGGCAGCAAATCACTATAGAAACACAATGCTGCAGCGCTGCAGATAAACTACTGTAACCTCTAAACCAAAGGGTTGCACTACTTTATTTTCTTTTTCGTGATCGTACATAGGTCATTCTTAATGGATTTATGATGACAGAAGTTATTTATGTATTTACAATGCATTTATAATCAAAATACAATATTAGTTACCTTAACTAGTTTCAAGTAAGCAGCTGCATTCAGACTCCTGTAATAAAACAAACTTTCTATGTGAATGTAATAAATTTCAACCACACGTGTAGGTCTCATTATTTTAATTGGTTTGATTTGATTGGCTATAAATAAGCATAGTAAATATTTAATCATATTGTACTTTACTGTGAGGACTCCTGCAGGGGGACACCACCATGATCCACTGACCTGCAGTCGCACCCTCTGACTATCCCAGTGTTTACCTCCACCTGTCTGTATGGAGGTATCTGTTGGATACCTGCAGACATCCTGACCTGCCATCCTTGTCAGTCATGTATACATCCACGTCTTAGTTCTGCTGCTGAAGGATGGTTGTACTTATGTTATGTATTTTGTTATCAATCATCCAGGAACCATTGAAAAAAACAGTTGCTCTCCCTGTCGGGGAATCGAACCCCGGTCTTCTGCGTGACAGGCAGAGATACTGTCCACTATACTAACAAGGATTTCTGCTAAGTTCTTGACCTTGATATGTTTTATTGTTGGCCAATATGCGCAATACATAATTATTATTAAATAAAATAAAGAGGAGGAGGAAGATGAAGAGCGTTAGTAGTGCTGCTGATAAGGTTGTATTAATGGTTGCTGTCCAGTGCTGAAATGCTTGACACTCCCACACTCATATTTGACAGCAGGACATGGTTATTGGAGATTCTGCCTCTACACTGCAACATCCCTCCAGATTGAATCAAGACATATTGAAATGTCTCTGCAAACATGAGGTTTCACCGTATAGATGTTGAATAGACGGTAAGTTTTCACGACTTGTTGCATCAGATTGCTTGACCTGATCAGCCACACCAGTGCGGCAGATTACAGAGCTGCTGACCGGTGCTGACCGCTCAATTACTGTCAACTAGCTCCACTAGTGGTCAAGGATGTAATGTAGGTTGTGTCACATATTTGTTGGGGTATGTGCACGACTGATGTGCCAAAAAAAAACATGATACATGTGACAGCCATGATGCGTACACTTTCGTGTTGTTAACTGCAAGTACATTACTTATACTGATTATCTGAGACAGCCGTCAAAGGAAACTGGACAAGCTCACAACTGACTGGCCTGGACTGTTCACACCAGTTTAGGTTCATACTGGTGGAGACGCCTACATGGACACCAGGTCCCAACTCCACATTGCAGGGACAGGTCTTCACAATCCTTAAAGTTCTTAAATATTCCAAATCTAAAACAAATCTGCAGATCCAGACAGTTTATTGCCTGTTTTGAAAAAGTTGGCTGATTTTAATTCAATTCAATTCAATTCAATTTTATTTATATAGCGTCTATTACAACACAAGTTGTCTCTAGGCGCTTTCCAGAGACCCAGAACATGACCCCCGAGCAATTATTACATAAACAGCAGCAGGTAAAAACTTCCCTAGTGGAAGAAAAACCTTAAGCCAAACTTTACTTTATTTTACTTTATTACTTCATACTTGATAACATATTTTTATCTTTTCTCTAAAGATAAATGAAATTATTTAAGTTTATGTTTTCTTATTTTTTTTTCCTCTTTGATGGAGAACTCCAACACAAAGGAAGCAGTTAACATGGTAATAATAATACAAGAAACCCAAAAATCTCCACAGTATCAAAAGAAAAGGAAGGTTCATCCTTGAACACCAACATGCCGTCTTTTGTCTACGTTTTGCCATAACTTGTTTCTTTTTAATTTGCACTTTGTGCTTACAATTTATTTATTGTGTAGCACCGAGGGTTTGAGATTAACGTAATTTCGATTCTCTGTATGTATCTCACATGTGGTAAAATTGACAATAAACTTGACTTCGACTTTGACTTGGCTCTTGTTTGATTTATATGTAGTTTGTTAAAATAATATGTTTTGAGGAATGTTAAGAAATTACTTAAACAAAAACATGAACTGGACTAGAAAGAGGAGGAAACAAAAAAAAAGGAAAGAGGGATCTGCTGCTCAGGTAGGATGGAGGTCTTCAGGGTCTCAGGAAGCAGAGTG
The DNA here is from genome assembly GCA_014839995.1 of Xenentodon cancila. NCBI lineage: Eukaryota > Metazoa > Chordata > Actinopteri > Beloniformes > Belonidae > Xenentodon > Xenentodon cancila. The sequence goes on along the minus strand of CM026220.1, from coordinate 15,266,240 downwards.
AAAGACAGCAGATGTAAAAGTCTGGATGGTCTGGATCCTACAGGACGAGAGGGGTTTGTGCTGCTACTGATGCAGAGGTTGACTCATTTGTACCTGGTGGCATCTAACAAAGTCAAATGACAGGAAAATCACATGTTGGATCTCCAGCAGCCCAGCAGAGGCCGACTGGGCTCCTGATGACTCCTGATGTGAAGACTGTTGACAGACCGATGACGGTGAGAGTTTCTCTCCATGATGTCACAGTAAAATCACATTTCTGCTGTGCTGGTGCAAAAGTTTGATGGAGATCCTCTTCATTATTTGTGTTTTCATTGTCCTGATATTTGAGCAAAATCCAAATATCACAAAGTTATACCTGTAATGGAAACTCTTCTTATTGAAGAAACTGCATATATCACAAAAACCTTTTTTACACTTTCACAAGATGGTTTTTTTAGGTGTTTTTTTTTTTTGTTTTTTTTTTATGCACATTTCTGGCAGCGCTGAATTTGCGTAGTTGTTAATCTGAAGTCAAAATCCAGTATCCCGCTGTTTTTGGTCTCATTAATACGATGTAGCTGTGCTGTAACACTACTTGTTAAAGTTATGAATATATTATTACATGATTGCCTTCAGTTGTACTTTTCTACTGTCTGTATTCACAAGATTGTAGTGTCGGTTGCAAGAGAAAAGACAGGAACACCCAAGATTAAGATCCACAGTATGTTTAAAAAACGGTTCCAAACTGTTTTTGTTTCTCTATCTGTCATCTATCTTGCATTCAGGCCTTGTGCTGGTTTGCAACAAATCATGGGACCCCCCTGTTTCTCTGTGAAGAAAGAAGCCGCTGCAAGGGAGAAGGGAGAATAGCTACATGTGTGTGTGTTTACACATCTGTGCCGGCCTTCCTCCCTTTGCAAAGGTTGACCAGGAATACTGTCTCTCGTGTGGTTCATGTCCATCCTCATGGAGTCGTAAAACCCTATCAGTTTTTGTGTCAAAATATGGGATCATAACATACGCGCCCGCTGCCAGGAGGTGACGACACGCCGAAGCCCGTGCACGGCCAGAGTCAACAAGACCTGAAACAAAGACCTGGGAGGTGAATTCTTCGCCAGGACCGGCACTATTAGGGTCAAACTTTTTCTGGCAACGGCGGATTGACAAGATCCGAACGGAGAGAAACGAACCACCGGAGAAGTAAGAGATTGTTTTTAAACGCTATTGTTAAGGGTCAGGAGTGGTCCTGTTTTCCTGTTTCTGTTGAGAAATTCTGAGTCCTGAGAAAAGAGGAAATAAAAAAAGGGAGGGTAAAGTTTACGCTTTCTTTGAGAGAAAGATGTTCCCTGGAGTAATGGGAAAAGAGCTCTTGTGGTGTGAGTCAGTTGTGTAATGGTTGCTGTCCAGTGCTGAAATGCTTGACACTCCCCCAGTTCCTACATCTTCAGTCGTCATGGTAACACAGAGTCCTTCATTTCAGACGACGGTCCACAGATCACTTCTGCTGCTTTCACCTCATCTCTTCCAAACAAAGTTATATCTTATAGCAGGTAAAATCACTGTTGAGTAAAGATGTTGAAAACGTGAGACAGAACAAGCTGCTGTACTCGTCTTTTTCTTTCACAGTGTCTCTTAGTCCAGCATCTTGTTGATCCACAGTTCTTTGTTGAGTGTTCTGCTGGATCTTTCCGGTGCAAACCTGGAAAACATCACACATGCAGCTGCCAGTTATCTTCAAACTGACTCACGTGCACGTTGACTGGAGGCGTTCATGCAGCTGTTTGTGAAAAGAGGAAGGAATGAAAAAAAAAATTCTCTTTAGAGCACTTTAATGAGTGCTACATAGAACTTCCTTATGCACTATTCAGTGATGTCATCGGGGAGATCAGGTGTCTTTGATGGCGTTCCAAGGCTACATGACCAAGTAAGTATTTAGATCCATGTACATCTGATTAAGGTGACCAAATCAATAATTTTACCTCTCTTCTGGGCAGCCAGTGCTCAGCCACCTACACCTAGACCTGTTATAGTTCCTTGTTCTATGATCTGTCAAAAATGTCTCTTTTTTCAGCACAATGTTTTTGTAAGGAAGAGGAGGAGGAAGATGATGAGGGTTAGTAGTGCTGCTGATAAGCTTGTATTAATGGTTGCTGTCCAGTGCTGAAATGCTGGACACTCCCACACTCATATTTGACAGCAGGACCATAACTTTTTTCCAGGTGGGATCAGAACTGTATCTCCCACTGTCTTAGCTCACGTTATTTGAGCTCACGTTTTTTTGAAATTAATGACAGTTTATTTTAATCAAAGCACTTTTTTAATTTGTTCAATTCTCACGTGATTACTTCCATAGGAATAGATTTACTCTTACAGCATTGGTGGTATAGTGGTCAGCGTGGCTGCTTCCCAAGCAGTTGACCTGGGTTAGATTCCCAGCCAATGCAAAAAAAAAATTGGCCCTTACAAGGTTATTTTCTTTACTGGATGAAGGAACCTCAGCAGTCTTTCTTTTTCATGTGTTTTGATTTCATTGATTTATTTATTCAGATTTATATTGTTGCTATTGTTTATTTTAATAAGTGTTATTTTTGACATCCACAACCATCATCCTTTGTGACGTCATTAATGACATCATCTGCTTCTGATTATGTGATGTTTTCTTTTAACATTTTTTTTTTTTTTAAGAAACACATTTTTTACTTCACAGCAGTGTTTCGTGGCTCGTTGGTCTACTAGTGTGATTCTCACTTTGAGTGTAAAAGGTCCCGGCTTCAATTCCTGGTAAAGCACCAGGACTTTTCGCGCTTTGACCAGGATGACTGATTATAGTGAAACACAAAATAAACATCAGCATAATGAATAAATGCTGTAAACCCACATATACACTTGATAATCCTTCATCTCAAGACATCATGTAAAATGGAAGTTTGTGTCATTGAAAGAGTTTTACTTAAAGGGTGTTGAGGTGTTACTGAAGGAGTTCTGGTTATTTTGGTGTGTTTCTCATGATTGTGTTACTGTGTTGTTCCTTGTTTTTATAAGATGATAGTGGTGATGATATCAACTGTCTTCATCATCTTCTGACTCCGGTTCTGAAGCAGAAACAGAACTGTGATGTGTTTTACTTCCCTGTTTTCTCTGTTTTGTGGTCAGTGGTTCTGGGTTTTTCCCCTCCTGTAGTTTTACCTGATAGTCAGTGTAGTTAGAGCCATGAAGTCTTTTTCTGGCTCCAGGATGTTTAGGGCTTGATGTTGGTTTTCTGGTGGCCGCAGTGGTCAACTGTGCTGGTTTCGGTTCCCTCCTCGGCTCCCGTCTTGTGGACATTTTGTGATCTCTGAACATACCAGCGCACTTTTCCTCTGTGGTTCAGCAGGTTGTCATCTGTTTCTAAACCGTTTCATTGTTCCAGGTATTATTGACATCACTCATCGTTACATTCAGAAAATTCCTTGGTTACAGACATAAATCATCCACCAGGCCGTCAGGACGCTGAACACTCTCCCTGCTCTTCCACCCCCCCACCCCACCCCCACCCCCCCAAAAAAGTCAGTATCACTGACCCCAATGTTGTACACTTAAACCAAACGTCATGCCATAACATGTTTCTTTAATTTGCACTTTGTGTTTAAAATGTATTTATTGTGTAGCACCGAGGGTTTGAGGGACTTTGCTGTAATTTTGATTCTCTGTATGTATCTCACATGTAGTAGAATTGACAATAAACTTGACTCTGACTCTGACTCTGATAAAAAGTGCGGAATTGTGGTGGAAAGTTGGTGGAAAGGATGAACTTGTTGTCTCAACAAGGTTTTTATAACAAGTTGAAGGCTTTCACCACAGGCCCTGTGGCTTAGTTGGTCAAAGCATCTGTCTTGTAAACAGAAGATCCTGGGTTCAAATCCCAGCAGAGCCTCTGAATCTTCTTGTTATGAGAGTCAAAAACTGCTGGTTATATTGTCTTCAACATTATTTAATGGAGTCCTCACCTTCTCATCCAAAACTCTGTGACTCATTCAGTATTCCCCATCCTCAGGGTGCATGTTTTAGATGTTATCTCTCTTTAATCTCCTCATACATTCTCCATCAAAGAGGAATTCTCCATCACATCCCAGAAGCGTCTTCCCTTCATCTTGAATTGAGACACAATTCTTCAAAAAGAATTTTATTCAAAAGTGTTTAAATATTTTTAAGTGCATATAAGAATGTTATTCTACATAATAAAAGTTTATTTTCTATACATATTTCTTCACCTTTTGTGCAACAACTGATCCCAGGATTCACTTTTGGATGGAGAACTGTGAGACATCTTAGTAGGAGTTACGATCATGAAGAACCCGTCGTCTCTCGTTCAGCAGGAGGCCAATAAAAGTCTGTTTATACGGTTTATACTCTTTTTCTTTACAGGCATCAATGAATCCAAGGATGAAGTGGATTTCATCACTGAAAGTAAAAATCTTCTTTTTTTTAACATTTTTCTTCATTCTCATATTTAACCTTTAAATATATATTTGAAGGCTCCAGATTCCAGTCTTTTGTTGGTCAAATATCTTGTGTAAAAGGGGGAAACAATAATACAGCTGATACATGATGAGACCATTTCTGCATTATTGTTGTCATTTATCTGGTTGTAAAAATCAGGAAACTTCAGTCAGATACAACCAGCTGATGCTGTTGCACTTCCTCTCTTGGAAGCTGATATTTAACTTAACAAGTTGAACCAATATTTATAACCTCCCACGACCTGGTACAATTTTTCTTCTTGTTGCTTCGGGCCCCGTTAAGAAATTAAATATTTCGATATAGACAACGTGTGACGTTCACATATGTGCACCCCAGGTCTTGGGGGTTAAACTCATCTAAACCACATGATCTGATTTAAAAGGTTATTTTAAGCATATTGTGAATGTGCTGCTAATTTCTGATAATTAACATCAAACTACAAGTTCAGGAAGTCATTCAGTTTTTCATCTTCTTTAACTTCAGTATCAGTTGGTCCCAACAAACATCAGCTCATCTACGTCTTCATCAGTGTCCACCTGAAAACGATTGAACATCAGGTTGACTGGAGAGAACAGACATCTGCTTCAAGTGCAGTGATCCAGGGGGTTCAACCTCCGTCCAGTTTTGTTACAACACAAACTAACTTGACCAGATCCATCTTCCAAAGTCACACCAGTGCTGACAATAGTAATAATGGAAACTGGAGTCAACAAGGGCCTTCAGCTGCTCTGGTACACAAATCCCTCCAACATGATCAGATAGTGTTTTGAGGAGAGTTGGTCTACGTTCCTACTCCCACCTTTGGTCACGGGTAGCTGGTGGTGACAGACAGAAAGAAAACTGCAAATACAAGCAGCTGAAACAGGTTTTGTTCACAGTGTTGGAGTGAGAAAAATGTAGTTATCCAGGCGGGACTCCGATTTAAAGAGTGATACAGAGTAGTGTGTTTGGGGAATCTGGTACGTCTGCTTGACACCTCAATCATCAGGATCTGTTTGTAGCAGGAGCAACCAGGAGAAGGTCCCAAGGCAGGTCAGGAATGGAGATCCTCCTGGTGGAGGTGGAGTCGGAGGCTGTTAGAGGAAGGACTGGACCTCTTTGCTGAGATTGTTCCCCTTCAACCTGAACCTAAAGACATGAAAACAACCTAAATAAGAACAGGAAGTATTCAAGGAAGTTTAGATTTATGTGTTTACATGTTAAGATGAATCCAATGGTGAATCAGATTTAAAACAGGAAATAAGGTCACTGCTGTTTAAAGACTATTTGAATATAACAGTTTTTACCATTAACAGTAAATGTTCTTTGGATTGTTCACAATGTCGGTTCTTGCAGATGATGGAATCACAAACCTCCTGACGGTGACTTTGGGCAGTCTGACTGTTTTCTTCACGTTGGTTTTTGTTGGCTCGGTTGTTCAAATCTGGCAGCTTCATGCAGGTAAATGTGACATGTGGTTTGTTGCACATCCTCATGTGTGATGTAACAAGTTCTGACCAAGAAAAACATATTAATGTAGTGAGGTAAAAAACACGAACAACTATTTTTCAAGTCAGTATTGGAGTATAAGGTTGGTCAGACCAAATCAGAGCAAAAGTTCACTGCTTCTGATTGGCTGTTTACTTTTCTTTGACCATAAACATGATTTTCATTTAACAAGAGTGAATTTTAATACGTTACTTAAAAAGACTTAACAGCTATTAAAGGAAAAAAAGCTGATCTAATAATTATAAGGATTTTTTTAATGTAAATATTTAGATATTTGATTGTAATAATTATGTCATAAAGTTATATATATGATATATATAAAATACAATATCATATGTTTTATATAATATCCCTGACATCTTTGTACAATAGTAAATCTTTACTTAATCTTCTATATGCACTTCACATCACAAAATCTTAACAATCTTGAATTTTACTTTAATAATAGAAACTAAGTTTAATTTTGTATGCTGGACACTCCCACACTCATATTTGACAGCAAGACATGGTTATTGGAGATTCCGCCTCTACACTGCAACATCCCTCCAGATTGAACTTCCATTTCACATGATGTCTTGAAATGAAGGATTATCAATCAAACCCAGATCAACTGCTTGGGAAGCAGCCATGCTGACCACTATACCACCAATGCTGTAAGAGCAAATCTGAAACCTGTGATGACACGGAAACATAATTGATGAAGGACATTGTTTGTAATGTCCCCCAGGGGTCAGTATTGGGTCCTGAAATCTCTATTTGAAATATAAATGAGATATGCAAAGTGTCAAAAGTACTGAACTTTGTTCTGTTTGCTGATGATACAAATATTTTCTGTGAAAAAGAGAATTTACAGCAGCTTATGGAGGTAATCATGTGAGAATTATACAAATTAAAAAAGTGCTCGGATATGAATAAACCATTAATTTCAAATATTGTAAGCTCAAATAACGTGAGCTAAGACAGTGGAAGATGCAGTTCTCATCCCAGATGGAAAAAAGTTATGGTCCTGCTGTCAAATATGAGTGTGGGAGTGTCCAGCATTTCAGCACTGGACAGCAACCATTAATACAAGCTTATCAGCAGCACTACTAACCCTCTTCATCTTCCTCCTCCTCTTCCTTACAAAAACATTGTGCTGAAAAAAGAAATATTTTTGACAGATCAAAAGAACAAAAAAATATAACAGGTCCAGGTGTAGGTGGCCGAGCACTGCCTGCACAGAAGAGAGGTCAAATAATTGATTTGGTTATTTAATTTGCATATTGATCATATATGGCCAACAATAAAATATACTGTCAAAACATCATTAATCTCTTTACTTAATTTTTAACACGTTAACAATTTGTTAACGTGTTAATATTTTAAAGGACAGATAAATGAACAGAAAAGACAAAGTTGTGGACAGTTTTCAAATATGGGATTGGATAAATACCAGACTGAACAGAAACAGAGAAAATTCAACCAGGTGAGTGTTTTACAGCAGAACCAGGACCCACCCTGCTCATCGATGTAACTTTAGTGGACAGCTGCTCCTTGTCAGTGATAAAGTGGCAGGTAAATGCCAGATGTGTGTCCATGTGTGTTCTTCATGGACTACCACACATGTGTCAGAGCCCCGGGTGTCATGAGAACGTCACTAAATTCAGGACTGTTCCAGACGCAGACTTAACCGTCTGAAGATGGACCACACGTGTCAGCAGCCCACTGATCCACGAAACGAGACTGAGTCTGTCGGTTCTCAAAACACACTGAAAAAAAAAAATCAGAAAGATGTTTGTCTTCAGGAAACAAGAGCCATCACAGAGAAGGATGCTGCAAAGATGCAGCAGAGATGCAGAAGGACAAAGATCCAACAGAAGAACATATTACATTAATAAGATGTGTTGAACAATGGAGCAGAAACTCATCCTTTTAAAAACAAGATGCACGCTCCAAAACTTCTGTCCTGAGTATCTTTTACTTCCAGATTTTGTATTTGAGTTATAGACAGTATTTTACAATATTTTATTGAAAACATGAAATATATTTTCATTAAATAGCTAAAACTGATATCCTTAATAATCAGATTTAATTCAAAGTTCAGCTCTGAAGATGTTTGTTAGTTATTTACGATCAGTAAAAGGTTTTCACAGCTTCTCCAAATCAGATATGATGGTTGACATGAGTAGAGATCAGGTCTCTTTAGTCGTTACTTTGTTGAAATGTTCAACTCAACAGTTAGAAATTATTCCACCATATTAATACATATTATCTAGTTATGTTATTTAATATCAAACTTGGAAATCAAAGCAAATCAATGCCCAGTGAAACAGAACACAGAAGAGGGCGCTGTTGCTACGTTTGGGAACGTGCACGTTATCTTGGTCTTGAGCCAATCAGTTCCCTCAATCAGATGGTCATGTAGCCTTGGACACATGTCATTAAAGACACATGATCTCCCTCATGACATCACTGAATAGTGCATAAGGAAGTTCTACGTAGCACTCATTAAAGTGCTCTAAAGAGAATTTTTTTTTCATTCCTTCGTCTTTTCACAAACAGCTGCATGAACACCTCCAGTCAACGTGCACTGAGTCTGTTTGAAGATAACTGGCAGCTGCATGTGTGATGTTTTCCAGATGCTGGACTAAGAGACACTGGGAAAGAAAAAGATGAGTACAGCAGCTTGTTCTGTCTCATGTTTTCAACGTCTATACTAAACAGTGATTTTACCTGCTATAAGATATAACTTTGTTTGGAAGAGATGAGGTGTTCTGGTTTTTAACTAGCAGAGGATGGTTTTAATCCATCGACCGCTGGGTTATGGGCCCAGCATGCTTCCGCTGCACCACTTCTGCTCGTTCCAGACAGTCCCTGACTTTCGAAGATGCCGTCTTACCCCTTTTGACCACTGGGACCAGATCTCCCGATAGTGTCAGGAATCGTACCGTGCACCGGCCTTAACCTACACTGGTTTAGATTCGTCGTCCAGCTGTAAATCATAAGAGCTCAAAAGTGTGTTTAAATTCTCTCTTGACTTCAGGAAGTTCTGCAACACTGGAGTCAGGGAAGACTGGAACAATTTGTCCGTTTGCTTGTTTCCTGTCTCTCCTTGTGTTGTGTGTCGTCTTACTTCGTATCACAAACTCTGATTAAACCGATCAGTTTTACTGGTTGTATTTTAGTTCTATTTGTTTTGTATGTTTTTAAATCTTTAAGTACAACCACAGACAAAGACTTTCAAAATACAGGAAACCTGTTTGAAGAACATCAAGTTGCTTCAAACATTTGTAGCTCAGAGGAATTAGATCAAATGGTAGAGCGCTTGCTTTGCATGTGAGTGGTACAGGGATCGATACCCTCATTCTCCACGTTCAACTCTTTATGGTTCATCTGTGAAAACCCAAATAAATAATAGATCTGATTCATTTTGTGATAAATACTAACTCTATCATGTAGCCTTGGAATGTTAATTAAAGTCATCTGATGTATTTGATGACATCACAACGAAGAATGTTCTAAATGTTTGAATGTCCTTGTAAATGAAATGTGTTTTACAAACAAACTTTTCTCGTGGCAAGTGTTAAAGATACCCACAAGGTTGAGCTGGATGAATCATTTCTAGCCCAAAGGGAGCTCTCCCTCTGAAGAATAGCAAGGGAGCACTGGGATTATGAGCTACACCATCAGATAAGTCTGAGATTAGTCTGGGACTGAGTGTAGGATTAAGAGGAATAAGACTCTTATGGATACGATGCTGGATTAGGACTCTTAGAGGAGAAGAATTAAACATCAACCTGTACAGGTGAGGGTGACAAGCCTGTCATTTATACGGCACCCATTAAGGCCGGTGCACGGTACGATTCCTGACACTATCGGAAGATCTGGTCCCAGCGGTCAAAAGGGGTAAGACAGCATCTTCGAAAGTCAGGGACTGTCTGGAATGAGCAGAAGTGGTGCAGTGGAAGCATGCTGGGCCCATAACCCAGCGGTCGATGGATTAAAACCATCCTCTGCTAGTTAAAAACCAGAACACCTCATCGCTTCCAAACAAAGTTATATCTTATAGCAGGTAAAATCTCTGTTGAGTAAAGATGTTGAAAACGTGAGACAGAACAAGCTGCTGTACTCATCTTTTTCTTTCCCAGTGTCTCTTAGTCCAGCGTCTTGTTGATCCACAGTTCTTTGTTGAATGTCCTGCTGGATCTTTTCAGTGCAAACCTGGAAAACATCACACATGCAGCTGCCAGTTATCTTCAAAGAGACTCAGTGCACGTTGACTGGAGGCGTTCATGCAGCTGTTTGTGAAAAGAGGAAGGAATGACCAAAACGTTCTCTTTAGAGCACTTTAATGAGTGCTATGTAGAACCTTTTTATGCACTGTTCTGTGATGTCATCGGGGAGATCAGGTGTCTTTAATGACATGTGTCCAAGGCTACATGACCAAGTAAGTATTTAGATCCATATCAGATGTTTAATTCACGTCTCAGATTCTGTTTCTATGTTAGACTTGTTTTGGTAAATTGACTGTTGAGGTCAATCTGTGTCTCCTCTGGTAGCCTCCTCTTCTTCACTTGTTCAGCTGTGATGGTGTCCCATCTCTTTGCTGCACTCTTCATCTCCACTGGTCCTCCTCCTCTCTCCATACCTGCTCATAAAAATGTTTCACTTATGCCACAAGCAAAGCAGAAACGACGTTACAAACAAATGTGTGCACCACAGCCGAGCTGCCACTAGATGTCAGTGTTGAGCATCTTTGTGTGCTCGGTCTCTCCCTCCCTCCATCACTGTTCACGCGCACGTCAGACCGTCTGTGGAACCACGTGGTTCCTTCATATTTTCAATCTGCTGTTCTCCCTTTGTGTTCCAGAGGTTCTGGGTTCAATTCCTGAACAAACCCTAGTGCAGAAGATGAACTTCAGCATGATGTGTGACTGCTGTAACCCCACATCTTCACTTGCTTCTCCTTCATGCCTCAACATCCCCTTCAGGACTGGCTGGTGTCCTTCATGTGAAGTGGAAGTTCCTCCTTCTTTAAAAGGGTTTCATTTGGGGGCAGCTGTCCTTCAGACAACAGCTCGTCTCTGTTGTCATTGATAGAGTTTTCTTACTCCACCATGGATAGAAATGAACCTCACAAGAGTCAGTCTGCCTTTTCAGCCTTTGCAAAGGGGGAGAGCCGGTACCGCTGTTTACACGGAAGTGCATCCGAGCAACTCCTCTTTCCTCCTTGCAGCTGCTTGTTTTTATTCACATAGAAACAGGGAGATTACACGATATGGTGCAAAACAAGTTGTTACTTGCATGCAATGATCAGATATGTACAAGAAAACTGGTTGGACCAGTTTCCTGATGAAGCCGTTGGTTTCAGGAACGTTCTGCTCCCGGGTGTGTTCCTGCTTTTTCTTTTTTTTTTTCTTCTTGCAGCTTGTGAAACATTTTAAAAATACTGACAGTGGAAAAACACAGCAGAAGACGATCATGTGACCACAGAAACAACATTTGAAACAGGAGGTCCTGCTGCAGCTGCTCCAGCGTGGATCTGATGAAGGAGGATTATTTTAATATCATTCCAGGTGGAAAACAGGCCGGTAGGTCCAGTAGACTTCCTCTTGGATCTACCACCATCACTGCCTGTCAATCAGGCAGCAGGTCATGTGACCACAGGTCCCTGCAGAGCTCTGCTGGTCCTGGTTTCAGCTCTGGCAGCTCGTTCCAGATTTGATGATTTAAGACCTCTGGCACTGAAACTGACTTAAAGAAATAGGAATAACTCATCACGTCTATAAATAAAAGTAGAGATTAAGTCTTTATCATTTCTTACAGAGAACTGGAAAATTAACATGTTCATTTTGAAAATATGTATTTTAACTAACAAGTATTGTAGTAGAGATGTTTCCAGAAGATAAGAATTTATTTGAAGAAGTATTTTTGCATCATTCTTTTGTTTCTGCCTATCTGGTTCCACTGGTACAGCCTAGAACATGGACTAAAGTGACAAAAATCCAAAGCAAATGTATCGCCTTCATGTCTCTACCGAGGCAGCATGTGGTCCTCAGTCAGACGGCCGGCTGAGTCCACGTCAGTCTGATCGTCCTCAACCGTGGGGTTGTGCTGCAGGACCTTTTGGTGAAGTTTCTTTACCTCGTTACACTTGTTTTTTCTCCATCTTGCCTTGCTGCTGTCTGAGTGTTAAATCAACGAAAAGTGTTTTGGTCCCCAACTTCATCTGAAAAGCCACCATGCTGACACTTTGTCAGATTTTTGGAAAATCTGGAAATCACACAGTTGTATAGTAATAAAATTGATGGAATCTGCAGCAAAAAGGTGATGAAGTCACAGACGGGTGATGGGTGGAAGATTTTCTTTGCTAAAGTCAATCTGTGTCAATAGGTGTGTCTAAGATCTTAGAAAAGTTAAAGAGGAAGTAAATCTAACATAACAGGGTTGAAGCTGCCGGTGAGGTGAGACCCGAGGACGAAGGACAGCTGCTGTTAACCGGATCGTTACTTCAAACTTTATTTCTCTCTTCAACTTTGTCTTTTGACTCAAACAAGCGAAGGTAGAAACTTTTGCTCACTTCTGATTTACCTGCAGACTTTGATCAATCTTGTGTCTGAAGACAAATCTACATGATTGGTAGATGACAGTATTTTTATTGGTTTTATTATTGATCAAAAACGTCGTGCTGAACAGTTGATGATCAGTTTTCTTCATAAAACAAACTTTGTGGTTTTTTTATTTCCTGGAGTGAAGCTGTCGTCTCCAGCATTAAAGTCAGACTGCTGTTTCCTGTGGAGCCTTTCAAAATAAAGTGTGTTTCATGGAAGAAGTTGTTCTTTGCTGCTTGTGTAACTGTTGTGTGATGACACTTTAAAAAGAGGAAATGTGTCTCTGCAGGACAGTTTGACCTTTGAGCTTCTTCACATTTACAGTAACCAGACTGACGTAGAGGCCGAGTCTCCTTCAGCTTGTTCAAGATCTTCAACTTTGTGTTTCTGCAGTAAAAACTCTGTTGTTCAAAGAATTGTATGTTTTTAATCTTTGAACAGAAAACCAGAAAAGGCCCTGAGTGAAGCTTCAAAGCAGGTAGGATCAGCACATCCGGCTGTAGAAGAGACTTCCTCAACCTCCCACTGTTTCCTGACTGCATTCAAGTGACACTGATATAAAAACAACAGAGAGGAGCAAACCAGTGCAGGAGCAGCTGTTCTTTGTACAACACCAGTGATGTGTGTTTCCTCTGCAGATGAAGGTGTGTGTGTGAGCTGATGTGCACGTGAATTCAGCAGAATGGACCAGTGTGAGGACAGAGAGGACGGAGTCCGTCCCTCTAAAACCCCTCTGTGTGGGGAACATGAGAGTCGGAGCAAAGCTCAGAGGTGAGACGAGCATCTCCAACTGTCCACGACTCTTCTGCATGTCAGAGCTGAAAACTCACATCAGCAAACGTCATTATTACAGGAATGAACCTGGACCTGGACCTGGACCTGGACCTGGACCTGGACCTGAACCTGGACCTGGACCTGAACCTGAACCTGGATCTGGACCTGGACCTGAACATGGACCTGAACCCAGCTGTGTGTCCTTGAAGAGCGACCGGTCAATGGTCCAGCCTATTGCATTTAAAGGAGACCAACGTTCTGCTGTAAAGAGGTGAGTGTATCTAAACTCTGCCAATGATTTATGTTCAATACTTTTAAAATAGACTAAATATTTTTATTTTGGATAATTTATTATTCATAAAAACAGAAAATGTTTACTTTGAACTCTTTATTCTTCCATCAGGGTCCATCAGAAAAGAGACTCTCTTGATCATGAATCCAGCTGTTTGTCCTTGAAGAGCGACGACTCAGATAAAAGATTTGTTGACATTAAAGGCGACCAACTGTCTTCTTCAGAGAGGTGAGATGTATTTAAATATATTAAATGTATTTAAATCAGTCGTCATGTTAGGGAACGTCCACATGTTTCTTCTTGAGTAGATCCATGTGGTCCTGGACCCCTGTGGTCCTCCATCACCTGATGGTGATCTGAGCTTCCTCCTCATAGATCTTCATCTCCTGTCATGAACTTTTTCATTTGTTTGAAACATCTGGAGGTCTTACCTTCCAGAGGACTGATCCTGATGGTGCTCCCGAGTTAATCAGCTGGTTTATGTCTCCATCAGTTGTCTATGTTCTAGATGTTGTTGTAACTTTTCTTGGAGCAGAATTGGATCTTGTAAATCTGTGAATAAGCAGAGCTCTCATTGAGGTCACATGTACGTTCTCAGTGGGACCAGCAGGACCAGTAAACCTTCACCACCACAGCCAGTCCTCTGATTGACTGTCCTCATCCAAACATGTCTTCATGGACCTTCAGCTTGTGTTTGTCTCTGTGTGGAAAGACATGATGTCAGCTAATTCTTCATGATTCCTCCACAGAGTGGACCAGCAGAGCTCAGAGCCTCCCAGTGGTCCGTCTGTCCAGCAGCATCAAACACAGCTGGACTCCATATTTCTGGTCTGTACATGAACAACAACTGCTTCTCCATCTGTTCTGCTGGTGTTCATCTCCAGCTGCTCTTTGTAGACCAGTGGACGGTCAGTCTTTCCAACATGATCGGATGTTTGTCTCCATGGTTTCAGTCTGATTGTGTCATTCATGTGGTCTTCTGTTCCAGCTGCTGGAGGACAACATTGTCATGTTTGTGAAGAACGAGCTGAAGAAGATCCAGAGGGCTCTGAGTCCAGATTACCCAGAATCCCTGGAGAATCTGTTGGAGGGTGAGGATGAAGAACAGAGGAGGAGCAGAGAGGAATTTGTGAAGATCACAGTGAACTTCCTGAGGAGAATGAAGCAGGAGGAGCTGGCTGAGCGTCTGCAGAGCAGTAAGAGGATTTCTCTGAACATTAAATCTGCTGGATAAATGACCCAGAAAGTCTCAGGAGATGAACAACATTCACAGATCAGCCACAACATTAAAACCACTGAGAAATGAAGTGAGGAACCAGTGTCGTGGAAAAAATAGTCAGTGGAAGAAAAAGCAAAAGTCTACTGTCTTCGTACACTCGTTTATTTGAAAACAACCGGAAATAATCGAGCGGAGGGATCTGCAGAATTCCTGCCGCTAACTGAAGGGAGGCGTCTTTTATACAGAAAACATGAATTTCCGGACAAAGGCATATACATTAAAAAGGCGCTCGCGCTTTACAGTGAGGGCGCGCTCATTTCATGACAAAGGGGGTTTGCTTCACGTCCGGGGTGCGCACATTCCATGACAAAGGGGTTTGCTCCGCGTCTGGAGCGTACACATTCCATGACAAAGGAGCTTTGCTCCGCGTCTGGGCATACCTGTTTTCGTGACAGAGAGATATGCATTTTACAATAGATGTGTCTTCTGACCGGCAGTTCTTGTGGTGACATTCTTTTGTTCACGTCGCCAATAGTACAGAGAAGGTGTCATTTATCAGGCTGGAGTCAGGATGTGAAGTGGTGTGTGGGGAGGGGGGGGACGTCTGAGAGCTGCATCCAAAGAGTTATAAAGAAAGTAAGGAATGTAATATAAATATTCCACCACACTTCCCTTCTCTTGATCCTATATGGATCACCATGATTGGTAAAGAAAACTTGAAGAATCGGGATGACGATGAGGATGGCTATGAGGATGAGGCAGCTGGTGGCGTTTCCTAGAGACCATTTCGGGTCCCGTTTGGGGTGTCAGGGGTGTGGTTGATCCATGTCAGGGGCTAGCAATGGAACTTGGCACGTTACTGTTGCAGTGGGACACTGTTTCATTCCGCACTGATCTTGCTAGTGAGCGACGACCTTACGGAGGTGTGGTTTGGGTCTGGTCGGCTGGAGTCAAGGGCGGCTGGTCAGGAGGAGGGGCTTTCTTGTAGTGTGAGGCATGAATCCAGGTGGCTCTCTCAGCGATCTTGACAGCAGTTTGTGTGGTCAGGAGGATCTGGAACGGGCCAACACAGCGCTGATGGCTCCACTTCTGTCTTTTGAGGCTTTTGATCCACACAAAATCACCAGGGACCAGGGTGTGGAGTTGTTCTTCAGCAGAGCTCGGGAGGGCAGCGGCAACCTGAGAACGAATGTCTGAGAGGGCCTTTGAAAGGTTAGCACAGTAAGTTAGCACGTTGGCTTCACACAGGGCTGTGTCGGGAGGAGGAGCCGTGGGGGGTTTTAGGCCCACATTAGGAGGAGTTGCATTTCATTGCAGCTGCGTCAGCACGTGCGTTACCTACAGAAACAGGGTCAGAGGTGTTAGTGTGAGCAGAACTGTTGCAGACAGCAATTCGTTTTGGGAGAAGGATGGAGTCTAGTAGATCTGCAACCAAAGAGAGGTTTAAAATTGGTTTCCATCAGATTTGAGGAATCCGCTGTGTTTCCAGAGCTGACCATAGTCGTGAACGATGCCAGAACCCTATCTGGAATCCGTCCAGATGGTGACTGATTTGTTTGTGGCAAGAATGCAGGCACGTGTTAAAGCAACGAGTTCAGCGACCTGTGCAGAGTAATGGCAAGACAGAGGTGCGGCCTCTACAATGTCATGGTCTGAACAGACAGCATAACCGGTACGGCAGTTACCGGTGGTGGGGTCACAAGAGGCGGAGCCATCGACGTATAGGATTAAGTCAGGGTTGTCAAGGGGGAGGTAAGTCAGATAAGTCAGGGACGGGGAGTGCAGGAGAGAGAAAGTTCAGCCACACAGTCATGAGGCTCTCCATACTATCAGGGACTCACAGGTTTTGATGAGGCCTACATCATATTTATGAGTGGTCCAGACAGAAGGCGGTATTGAATTCAACTCAGGGGTGGAGTCAGGGGAGTTGAGAAGTAAAAGGGGGAACAGGACCTAGAGGAGAAGCTTTCAAACTACAAAATTTTAGACATGTCAGTTGATGGGAGCAGGTGGTTTTGAAAGCAGTGTGGGAGGGGGAGAAGAACACCGATGGATTTGGGGTGGGGATCCAATCAGTAGCTAGGTTGCAGGATCGAGTCCAGGGTCCCGAATCCTTCCATTGGTCAGTTTTAGACTTAGCTAGGGAGATGTGAGGATCACTGTCAGGTATCTTAAAAAATGTGGATAGTAGGGGGGTAAGAGAGACAGAAAGAGCGCTGCGCGTTGCAGACCAGTAAAGGCTGCATGTTTGCAAAACATCAGTTAGATCCAAGAAGAACTGTTGTTCAAACTCGGAGTCAGGTTCTGATGTTATCCAAACGGTACAAAGAACATTTTGTGGTCTCATGAAAACAACAGTTCGTGGAACTCTAGCTTTTGCCATGGTAATTAGGGGCTGGGATTCGTCTACAGAAATCCATCATTGATATATAAGGGTGGGAGGAGAAGTCATGATCTCCTTGGTCATTGTGTAGGAACAGGTAGTAGGAGAAATTACCTTCAGGCCTTCAGGGGAGAACCGGAGCCCGAGGCCTAAAGATAGCATGAGGTCACGGCCCAGCAGATTAAAAGGGCAGCACTGTGATAACAGGAAAGAGTGTTTTAATGGGGGGAGATTATCAACAGAGCAAGATAGAGGGACTGTAAAGTGTTCTTTTATTTCTGTGTCACTAGCACCCAAAGAGTAAAGAAATTTACCACTAGGTTTAGTACCAAGCAAATCAGCTGATTTAACCACTGAAAAAGTTGCACCAGAGTCCACAATAACAACAATATTTTTACCAGCAACTGTCATTTTAAACAGAGGAAGATTTAAAATGCTTTCTTCAGTTGGGCAATGAAATAATGTGTGTGTGTATGTGTATGTGTGTGTGTGTGTGAGAGATCACGATCTTATCTGGTTGTTGGGGGGGTTCCTCCTCCGACGTGCCCACCGGATCTACACCCCGCTTCGCCTTTCAGTCCGAATAATGGGTTTTAGAGTGCTCTCCTCTTTGGTCTCTATAGTTTTCTCTGTTTCTGCGCTTGTGCGGTCTTAAGGAGCAGGTGTTGGCTCAGTGTCCCTTTTTTTTTTTTTTTTTTTTTACAGTAGCAGCAGGTGTCACTTGAGCGGTTGGGTGGGTTTTGGGGGCTGATCGGTGCAGGAGAAAGAAATCCGGCAGGAGAGTCAGTGGCTGCTGTAGGAGCGTGGAGCAGACGAAACTGGGCTTGGTGGACTATGTCATCTTTCTCCTTTTTGTCGGTCGTTTTCTGGTCTTTAAGTCTTTTTTGGTGATGGTCAGCGTGTCTCAGGATGTCATCTAGACGCATGGAAGCTTTCTGCCACTCGATGCAGGAGTCTTTTGTCTTGGCACTCAGGGGGCTCAGGAGTCCATCCAGGAAGCTCTGTTTGAGGTGACTCTCATAGGGGGTCATAATGGGCCGGGGTAGGGATCAGGCTTAGTCATTCCACTGTAATCATCGTGGATCGACTGGAGACGGAGGAGGTAGTTGTCCACCTCCTCTCCCTCTTTTTTGGGTGCACGCTGTGATTTTTGACAGGTCACATGTGATTGGGAAGCTATCTCGGAGAGCTTGGAAGAAGTTAGTGACCCAGTTTCTGTAGTCAATGTCGTCTGCGATGTCACCGTCACGTAGGTTGGCTGTGGTCCAGTTTGGAGTTGCGGGTTGACATTGATGGAGGAATTGTGGCTTCAGCAGGGCAAACTGAGCTGGGGTGAGAAGGTTGAGGAGAACTCTGGACATTTCAGAGGATGTGGGGGCATAGTCTCTGATGAAGTCTTTAAATGCATTGGCAAGGGCTTGTCCGCCTTTTTCGTGCTTTGGTAGGTGTTTAGAGGCCACGATGATGTCATCCACAGTCCAGGGACGGTAGACATAGGCGGGTAGCCCTTGTGGTCCGGCAACCTGAACCATGGGGGCAGTGAACACCTTATTTGTGGCTGAGCGTAGGTGCATTGGTGAAGGGGGGAAGGATTTAGAGTTTGTGAAAAGAATTTCAGAGTTATTAGGTTGGATATCGGGGATCAGGGATGAGTGTCCAGTAGGTGATGACAGAGAGAAGGTGGGAGGTCTCAGGGACGTGTGGGTTTGGTCTGCAGTAGGAGTAGAGGAGGAGGAGCCGTCTGCCGACGAATCAGGGGCTAGGCCACGTCTGGCCGTTCCCGATTGGTCTGCTGGTGTAGAGGGTGGTGGTTGGTAAGGCGGAGGGGTGGAGTCCAGTGAGGCGTCGACCGAGGATCCCCACAGGCCCTGCATAGAGGGATAGAAAAACTACTAACAGTGTTATCATTCTTTGCATCAGTTTCGTTAAGTTCCCTTTTTTTTTTTTTTTTTTTTACATGCTTTTTGGCGTTCACGCTTATCACACTCAGTTTCTCACAATTTCAAGCATTCATCCATTCTTATCATTTGTTGGACATCGTGTGATTTGACTTTTTTGTTAGTGCTTAGTTGTCGGTTTCTATCCTCAGTTAACTTCTCACGCAATTGTTTTAGTTGAATTGCACTCAGAGATCCCCCTTCAGGGAAACCGAAATTATCACTCCAATAGTAGACAAATTCACATGAATCTTTCCCGTATTTGTCTTTCATAAATATAATTAAATTCGAATTTGTTCTGTTCTTGTTTTTTTTGTTTTTGTTAATTTGGTTAATTTTCTGGTTGCTGTGCCTTATTAACATGTAATTCATGTTTTCTAACCTGTTCTTGCGACGTCTTTTTACTCACAGGACTGAATGCATTAAGCTCACGGGACTAAAAGTCCGATCTTGTCTTAGCTAAAGGCTCACAATATACTATTATGTGCACGTTTACAACCCGATCTTGCTTTTTGCTCACGGGACTTCAAAAAATTGGTCTCGCCTCGGCGCCGACTCACAACTCTGACTGCAGCTAGAATAACTTGGTTTTGGCCTCCTGGAAGTTATGGTACGTTATGTCCCGAGTATCCAGGATATGAGAGAAAAGAAAACAAAAAAAACAATAAAAATAATCTCTTCTCTTCGACACCAAAACCTTGTTATCTAAACATACAGAGTTTGATCGGATCTAAATCAATGTTTGAGCTAGTTTTTGCTCACCAGTTCACTGATTCAATCTGATCTCACTCTGATGCGCGCAAATACCCGATCTTGCTTAAGTGCTATGATCGCATCTTTCAACGATCTCTTTTCAGAACATCAACCAGAAAATTAATGAAGACAGTTGACTGTAGAATTATAAAAAATCTTCGTTTCATTTAGGTTTTAGAATTTGGAATAAATTTGTCTTATTCTATGGACTCCAATCTGAGCCTTTTAGTCTTTTGGATAGAAAAGGAAAAAAAAACTTCTCACTGTTTACTTTTCCCAGCGAGTTCGGAGATGCCGTCACGGTCGACTGAGATCTCAGGTAGAAGTCCTCTCTCTCAGAAATGCTAAGCGAGGTAATGAGGATGAATCTCTGTAGATTCAGGTGGCCAACCCGTCATCCGGATCTCAGCGGCCCGCTTGGCATCCCACTTCTGACACCAAATTGTCGTGGAAAAAATCGTCGGTGGAAGAAAGAATAAAAGTCTACTGTCTTCGTACGCTCGTTTATTTGAAATCGACCGGAATAAACAGAGCGGAGGTTCTGCAGAAATCCTGCCGCTCACTGAAGGGAGGCGTCTTTTATACAGAAAGCATGAATAACAAGACAAAGACATATACATTTAAGAAGGCGTTCGCGCTTTACAGTGAGGGCGCGCGCATTTCATGACAAAAGGGGGGTTTGGTTGGGTGACGGGTGCGCGCCCATTTCATGGCGGGGGTGATTGCTCCGCATCTGGAGTGCGCACAGTTCATAACAAAAGGCTTTTGTTCCGTGTCCAGAGCGCACTCATTCATAACAAAAAGACTTTGCTTTGTGTCCGGAGCGCACACAAAAGGGATGTTCCACGTCTGGGCTTACCTGTTTACGTGACAAAGAGATATGCATTTTACAATAGACGTGTTTTCTGGCCGGCAGTCCTTGTGGCGACGTTCTTTTGTTCACGTCGCCAATAGTACAGAGAAGGTGTCATTTATCAGGCTGGAGTCAGGATGTGAAGTGGTGTGTGGGGAAAAGGGGGGGGGGGGGGAGTCTGCTTCCTCATGTAGGGGGAGTTGGTCAAAAGTAAATCTGCATCCAAAGAATTACAAAGAAAGTAAGGAGTGTAATATAAAATTTCCACCACAAGGTCACTTTATGTGCTCATGTGTTCTGGAGGCCTGATTCTGGAGGTGATGTTTCTGATGGAGGCCAGGAGGAGGAGGTGGAGCATTTACTCTTTAGTGGAGACAGAACTTATGTAGAAAAGGACAAAAAAAAAAATACCAAAAATAAAACCAGAACAGCTAAACTCAGCTGCAAGTGGTGAACGTTGGGGTCCAAACAGAATCACTGCAGTTCACAGCTGAATGTCCTCAGCCAGTCGACACTTTAGGTCGTAGAAACAACTGAAGTCTTGTGTAAGTTTATGAAATGTTAGTTTGTATCTCAGTGAGTTCATTAAATATTGACGTGTGTGAGTTGGTGACGATCTGTGGTTGACACTTACAGAGGATCTCAGAGCAGCTGTCAGCACAAGTTTGGTTAAGTTTGGATCAAATATTTGATCTGTGATCAAACATCTTTACAGATGTCCCAAAAAGCATCTCTCTTGAAATAAAGACAATCCTACCAGTATGTTAAAAGTTGATTTGCACCAGTCTAAACTACATTTACAGTTTTTATCATTAAAATCTGGATGTCATAAGTTTCAGAGTCAGAATGTGAACACATGACTCAAATATTCATCAGTGTGAATAATAACAGTTTTTACTCTGCAGAACTTTACTGCAGATACCCAGAATTTAATTTCATCACTTCAAGTATATAATAGTGGTGTCGTCCTTCATTTGTTGTAAGAAAATGAGTTTAGTTCTGCTTTGATTTGGATCCCTCCATCATTACTTTTATACACAATATCTGCTCAAGTTTGTGGCTATTTGTTTTTTATTTGCAAGTGATTTCAATTTTAGCAAACACTTAAATATGTATTTATTTACACAAACTCACATGTACAAACTGTCTTATTGAAGCATCAATAGTCAAACTGTCTTGTAAAGAACAAGTCAAGAGCATTGTACGAAAGTAGGAAAGTAGGAAAGTGTAAAAAATATCAATGCATTTAAACATAAATACTAAAATAAAGTCAAATATATCTAAACAACAAATAGTCATGAACATTTTGATTATGTATCTACAGTGTGATAAATAACAACAGTTTACCAACAGCTGAATATAGAATATAGCACATAGATGTAGTTGTTGCTCTGGATTATTGCACATTATTAAGAGTCCACATCAAGCCACTGACTCCAAGTGTCTGACACTCAGAGGGAGGAGCTGTACAGTACTGTACTCCAAGATATTTGTAATCCTCAACGATGTCCACACTGACCCCCAGGATGGAAACAGGGGTCACCTGAGGTCATGTCAAAGTTGCAGCCGTCTCTGATCCTTCAAGTTCCTCTTGAACTCCATTTTCCCAGCTGACTGAACCATGAATGTCTACAGTTAAATGTTGTGTAAGCTGACTTTACAAGCAATAACTACAGTTCTGCAGCTAAACGTAAAACATAAGATACAAAAAGGTGTAAATAATATGGTGGTGATGCTCACATCTAAAATGATTCCAGTGGTGGAAATAGAGCTGGATGACCCACATCGGTCGGTGGAAATGCAGATTTATCTTTACAGCTTGAATTTGGTTCCTCATCCACTCTGTTTGTGCATGTTAAACACATGTCTGCATGTTGCAGTGTATTGCAATCTCCAAAATATGTGTAACAGTCTCAGACATGGTCTACTTTTTGTTGCACTGAGGACCACTGTTTATCCTCTAGTTTATTGTAGTTGTACCAGACTTACCCAACTTCATATTCTAATGCCAAGTTACTTTTTTGGAGGACTACATACAAGTCCATGTGGTGGGTGGAACATCCTTCTCTCTGTTTTGAAGAGATCAGAGCAGACGGATGCTGATGTGCTTTTATAAATGGATTATCATTACTAGGAGCTGACCGTGGTGCTGAAACCAAACCTGCTCATTGAAGGATAAATAGTCATTTCCATACTGCCTTGCAAAGAACAAGTCAGGAGCATTGTAAAACCACAATACTACAGTATATTAACATTGTTTTAATATATTAGTAAGCTGTGCTTTAATCTACTGCTGTGAAAGGATCTACTTGACCTGGTAGAATTTTAATCTGTAAAGAACAACCTTAAGATTGAAATTGTAAAACCTCTGTGAATGAGATGAACAATAAATGGACAGAATGCAGGTTCATGTAAGGTTGGGATGGTTTTCACATCATTTTGTGATCAACACACTTGCCCACATAATCAGTGTTGTGTCTTGGAGTCACTGGGTGGTTCAGGTCTTGAACTGACACCCTGGTCCAGGTGACCAGACAAAGGCTGATCTGTCCTGGACCTGTGTCCGAGTGGGATCTTCTCCCCCTCTGCTCTCCCCATCTCAGCCAGAGCCACCTGGATGCTGTAAAAACCTTTCCAATGAGGATTATTGGAAACCTGAGAGAGAAAAACTGCACAACTGTGTTTGAGAATTTAAAACAAAATTACACAGATAAATATTACTTCAGAGGAGAGAATTATATGTTCAATGCAACAGTTCTGACCATTTTTCCATGTAACTGACCTGCTTTTGGGATTTTCTGACTGTGTTTTTATATTTATTGATATTTTGCTCGTTCACTGGATGACACTGTTGGACTTGTGGATTTGTACCTCTGCTGGATTTCTACTCAGATTCCTTGAATTTCAGACCAAGTTTGTTAATGATTGATTCTGTTTTTGTTTCTGCTCTATAACTTTGTGGAAAATGTATCTCCAGTTACTGCTTGTATCTTACCAAGGTCTGATTTTGGATTTGTATTTTGGATTTGTATTTTCACACACAACCTTAACACTTTAAATGTTTCCCACATTTACAGACTTAATTGTGCACATCATTTTGAAAAGGAAAGAAAACTACATTGTTTTCAAACTTTTTGTCACTAATAAAAATGTTAATTGTGGCGTGTATTTTTATTCAGTCCCCTGAACACAAATGCACCATTGTGGTGTGGAGATGTTTTTGTTCAGCAGGGACAATGAAGCTGGTCGGGTTTGATGGGAACATGGATGGAGCTAAATACAGGACAGTCCTGTGACTGGGATGAAATGATGTGACAGAAGGATATACATCTTTTAATTTTCTACGTCAAAATGTTGAATTTACTCCGTGAGTGTTTTGTCAGGTCACCTGTTGCATGATACAAAGATTTAGTCAGATCTCAGTGATCATCAGATTTAAATCACTATCAAGTTAAAGTTGTTAAAACTGAAATGTCCAAGTCAACAAACAAGTGATGAAGGATAATATTAGACTTTGTTATCCAGTTCTCGTCGTTGGTCTTCCTCTGAGTCTCTTTCTTTGCAGTTCAGCCTCGTCATCCTTTTACTAACTTATTCACTCTCCCTCCTCTGTACATGTCCAAACCATCTCAGTCCGGCCTCTCTCACGTTCTCTCCAAAACATGGAACATGTGCTGTCCTTCTGGTGTACTCATTCCTGATCCTGTCCGTCCGCATCGTTCCCAAAGAGAACCTCAACATTTGAACCTTGGATATTTCCATCTCGGGTCTTTTCCAGTATGTCAGTTTCTAAACCATAAAATATTGCAGGTCTCTCCACCGTCTTCTACACCTTTCCTTTCATTGCTTTCATTGTAATTTGAGATATTTTTATTTAATTGGTGGAAATTCCAAAATTGTAAATTTCTGTATTTTTGTTTTAATTTATTGGATAAAATAAATTACTCTGGTCACATCTTGTTTTATTTCAAATGCATTGTGGCCGTGTAAGGAACTGTCAATCAAAATATAAACATAAAAATAAATCATTTTCAATGTACTTTATCACTTGAATGTAGCTTCATTTGTATTTAAACTCAACCTGAACCCAAAAACTACTAGTGAAATTCACTCAGATACATACATACGACTGATGCAAGTTTAATAAGACTTTTATTTTGAAGGAGTTAAGTATCACAGTCAAACCATTGACTACTAAAATGAAGGCAAAATAAAAAAAAATTATGTGGAAGGATATACACTGAATTATATTTATAATAATATTGACAGCAGTCCTCAAATACATCAAACAGTGACATATTTCTGCATCAATTCATGTAAAAAATATGAATGTAAAACAGTTTTCCCATCTTAGATTTTACCCAGTATCAAAATAAAAATGAAAAATTATTTTGTTATTTAGGGACACCTCTTTACTTTAAACCAAAGTTTCTCCTAATTCACGTGTGGAAAAGTCTCTGTTGGTCTGCTTGAATTAACATATGTATTGGTCTCTATAGCCATGTTCACACTGACAGCCCAAATGCAATTTTCAGCATTTTGGTCGTGGAGCTTCATGTAATTCAGAGCAAAAAATGATTCATATCAGTCTGCCGATCAGATCTTCTCTTGTGCTCTCAGATTTTTTTAACAAGATGTGTTTTTTTTTGTTTGTTTTGTTTTTTTGTCCCTTTTGTTTGCACATATATTATAGGTTAATACCAAGTTTGGTAGAACCCAAATGCTATATATATATATATATATATATATATATATATATATATATATATATATATATATATATATATATATATATATATATATATATATATATATATATATATATATATATATATATATATATATGCATTTTAATCTTGCAACAAAAGGCTTTTACAAAAAGGGGGAAAAGAGAGCAACAAAATAGATGTCAAGTGAATATAGAAGATTAGGTAAAGATTTACTATTGTACAAAGATTTCAGAGATTATATATATATATATATATATATATATATATATATATATATATATATATATATATATATATATATATATATATATATATATATATTTACTCCGTAAAAGAAAAAAGGCGTTCTTTGGACACTAGATTCAATATTTATATATATTTATATGCAAAATGTTGCATATTAACCATAATACCCAGAACGTTGGGAAAACTTGTGAAATGAAAACAATTAGTGCAGTTTATGAACATTTATTCACAATATATTCAGTGAGAAATTTTGAAATGTAAAGAATTGGCTCATTTCATTGTTGCAGCCAAAATTCATGTACGAGATGCTGTAAACAGACAAACTGAAACAACAAGAGTACAATACTATTTATTTGGAATAAACTAAGACTAAACTAAGAAGGGTTCAGTGTAGTTGTCTCCGGTGGTTGCTGGAGATATGCAGTTAGGAGGGAACTAGTCTGGGAGGGACAGAACAATTCCCTATTTGTGTACAAGGACGTACAAATGTATAAGACCTGTGTGT
The DNA here is from genome assembly GCA_014839995.1 of Xenentodon cancila. NCBI lineage: Eukaryota > Metazoa > Chordata > Actinopteri > Beloniformes > Belonidae > Xenentodon > Xenentodon cancila. Next base: position 15,239,991 of record CM026220.1, on the reverse strand, counting down.
AATAATATCGAGGTGGACTCAAATGTTACAGCTTAATAAACTTTATTAACTGAGCTCTCCTGTACCATAGTTATTTAAAAGAGATTATTCGCACAACAATAACTATGTCCTTCCTGTGATGAGACTCCAACTTGGCTCATCTACAGACCAACAGAAGACATTTGAACTTTGGAAGTGTCTAAAAGTGTCTAAAAGTGTATAAAAGCAACTGTTGTACAGGAGTCTTTGTTCAGTCACTGCAACAGTGTCAAAAGACACAATCTACTGTCAACAGGAGGAGACTTCACGGCCTGTCTCCAACATTTATTTGCTCATAAAAACATTCCAGTCAGGTTCTATGGAAGCTGACACCAGGAATTGTTCCCCTTTTGCATCTATTAACTGTAGTTGGCGTTGATATTGATGGTTGATTTGTACGGCAGGGATGGCAGCAACCAGACTGAGATTTATCTAAGTGTCTTAAAGACAAATCAACACTCATGTGACCACATCGTCAACAGTTTAATATTATTTATTTATCCACAAAACCACCTCACTGAGCTGCAGTCTGGACTCCAAATCAGTTTACTTGACTTTCTGAATCATTAAGTGAGAAAACGAGAAGTGAAAACAAGGTTACAGACGACGTCAGGAGGTTCTGTCCAGTTCTTCTCAGTCTAGGAACCATATAAGCACATTACTGTTGTTGATTTCTGCATCTACTGACAAATGGACATAAACAAAATCACAGTTCAGTTTAACACCAACAAGGCCGACCCCCGTGACCCTGAACATGAAGAAGCAGTTCTAGATAACGGATGCATCATTTGATTCATCTGGGTGGGAGTTCACACATAAACAAACACTCGACCACGACAGAAAACTGACAGTCCAGTAGTGGTGTCATGGTTGGAACAGGAAGTAGTGTGAATACAGACCAGGATGAACCCTGGCTGCTCACCAAACCTGTGCTCGGATCTGTCAAAAGCTGGAACGTCATCTGGGCTGATTGCAGCTCAGTGGTTCCTCTCTGATGTCAACGTTTGTCACATGTGCACCAAACTAACTGCAGCTGACACCAACTGAATGATCTCAGCTGAACTGAGCTGCAGAGAAACAACATGCTGGTGTTCACTGGGAAGCTTTGGCGGGAAACAGACGGAAAAACAACATGTGGATCCTGGAATAACGGCAGCTTCCATCGTTAAAGGACCGGAAGAGGAAGAAGTTTCCAAGGAATCATTCAGAACCATTTGACAAACATTTGATTGATGTGTTCTGATGAAAACAGAGACAGACATGTAGAGACTGAACTATCTGTCCAACAGAGACAGATTCTCTGACAGGAGGAGACTCCTGATACTAAACTGAACACAGAGACACTGAAGAACAAGACCTGGACCTGAACCAGAACCCAGGATATAGAGGTTCAGTGAACGTGGTGTTGAAGGTGTGGAGGTGGATCAGTCTGTCAGAGGAGACGCTGTAGAAGGACAGAGTTCCAGCAGGAACGTCCACATACACGGCTACTCTGTCAGAGACTGAGGAAGAGGAGGAGGAAGATGTTCTACTGTTACTGTGCCACACAAAGTACCGACCATCACCAGAACAGTTCAGACTCCAGGAATGATCGTTCCATCCAAACAAACAGTCATCAGAGAATCCTTTCCTTCTGATTCTTCTGTAACTCACTGATATAGAAACATCTCCGCTCCTCTGGACCTCCCAGTAACAGCGACCAGTCAGAACTTCTCTACACAGCAGCTGACAGACATCAAACCTGTCTGGATGATCAGGATACGACTGATCCTCCTCCTTCACATACGTCATCTTCCTGTTGTTGTCAGACAGTTTGATGTGTTTGTTGACTGTGTTTGTGTCGATGGAGAGTTGACAGGAATCTGATGGAGAGAACAAACACCACCCAGCTGCAGTTATTATTGACCTGTCATTAATCATCGATGGACTCATGAATGAGTGATGTGACAGTGTGAAGATGGTTGAATGTGTGAATGAAATCAAAACACACTTACACTTCCTCAGACCTGGTCTCAACCATCGTGGTCCAGCAGGCTCCACCCTGAAAGGAGGAGGGGGGTCAGACCAGCACAGTCTCTCTCAGCAAACATGGACATTTCATGGCTCTCACACACACATTGTTCTACACTGATGAAGGAACCGTCCCACACTCGGACCCATGTATCTCTAAAGTCCTGTCCTGTGGTCGTCACGTTCCAGCAAATTTTGAAGCAGATTATTTTCATTTGGTTTCATCTGTGTTGAGGAGGAGGAGGAGGAGGAGGAGACCACGTCATGGATGAGTGAAGGTGCAGCTGCTGTTGTGCTGTGATGGGCCTGAAAACCACACTGCTGTGGTTCTAGTATGTTTACTGAGTCATGACGCCTCACAGCTGTGAACTGCATCTATCAGCTCTGCTGCAGCACCAGATGAGCTGCAGCAACTTGATCTGCTGAAAGACCTCTGGTCAAAGCCAGAGAGCCACAAAGATGATGTTCACAGCAGCACCGTGAAGAGTCCAGCACACTGATGTTCTTCTATGTCCAGACGGCTACTGTTTCATCTGCAGAGAGAAGATGTGATCAGTGTCAGAGACTGACACCTCTGGAAAACATCCTGGAGATGAAAGTTCTTCATATTCCAGCTGGGATCATTGGGATCCAGTGTTTTTAGTGTGGGACACAGATGATGGGCAGTGATGACCAACATCAGAACTCCAGAGGCAGGTATCTGTGTGCTCCGTCAGTAAGGATCATCCAAGTTATTGAGGAGTTCAGAGGATTGTTGTAGTTTGCTTTGGTGGCTTCATCTACCAGCTGAAACACATCATGTTCCTCACGCTGTTCTTTGGAAGTGTCGGAGCTGTCGGAGCGCCGCTCCATGATTATTTTCTCAGAGGAGGCAGAAGCTGACAGAGCTTTACACAACGACAAATGTGAGTGAAGGACGGAGACGTCCTCCTCCATCAGACACGTGAGTCTGCAGCAGCTGTGTCCATACCTGAGAGTGTCCAGTCTCCAGCGTGGATCCTCCAGTCCAGCAGACAGAAGCTTCACTGCTGACTCTCCTGGATGGTTGTAGCTCAGGTCCAGCTCTCTCAGATGGGAGGGGTTGGAGCTCAGAGCTGAGACCAGAGAAGCACAGCCGTCCGACGTGAGCAGACAGCCTGACAGCCTGCAGACACACAACACAACACACATGCAGAAACTCTGAGAGAACTGCTCTGAAACTGAAGCTGACTCTGTCCTCGTGTTCATCTGATGGTGGCGCTGAAGGACCAGTCAGAGGATCAGCAGAAACACTGGAATTCACCCCAATCAAACAAATGTTTTTGGGACGTTTCAGTCTGAACTAAACTGGTGGATGAACATCAACATACAGAGAGTCCCACTGCTGCTGAGGACGACAGCATCCAGACATGGAGAGAGACGTGTGGAGAACATCATGTGACCTGGACATGTGACATCACACTCCATGGTTGACGTGTCTGTCCTCAACACTTTAGTTAGTTTTACAGTCAGATAAGTTAGCTGTGGTTAAAGGTCACGTTAATGAGGTTCATTTCAGGGAAATAAACATTTTACTTTGGGACTATTTTCTCAACCAAACAGCGTTCGTGTTTCCAGGGACGTCGTTTGGTCTGAAATGTTCATGAAAATCTTTTCCATGTTTTGGTTCTAGTGGTGATGCTGAACGCTCCGTCGATGCGTCATCATCAACTTCATTCTGGACCATCTTCCAGAGAAATTCCACGTTCATCCAGATCCTGGTTTTCTCTTCTACCTTTCACTCAGCTGCACCACAGCGGTCCACCGAGACCTCATGGATGATGTCACATCATCGCTGCTGGTTTCAACTCCACATAACAAACATGGAATCAATCAATTGTTCTCATGATGTTGGTTTCTGTCACTTGTGTTAACTCTGAATAAACGTTCAGCTCGTTCACTGACTTGTTGACATTCAATCATCAGAAATGGATCAATGACAGAATCTGAATCAGTCCAGAACCTTGTTGACGTCCAGACAGACTGAGTCCAGGTTAGAAGAAGAGACACTTCTGCTGCTGAGGTTGGTCACCATTGGACACTTATTTGTGCTCCAGTTGGATCATTTTAGGGAAACTAATTCAATATTAAATAGAAAACGTTTCAAAGTCTGACATAAAACTCTTATTTGAGAACATTTATTGATAAAGAAAAGATCAGATTAGAAAGGAGAGCTTAGAGATGTTTACATGTGGACAAACTTTTTGATGCTCTTCAGTTACAGAAAGAAAAAAAACACAGACGATCACTGAAATAACTTGAAACTGACTAAAGTACAAATAGAAATGTTTTTGGACTTGGTGGAACCCTTCTCCTCATCATCACCAACAAAGTTGTGACGACTGTCTGCAGGCTTCAACCCGATCTGAACCCAGTTACAATTATTACAATTCTCTCTCCAACAATCCTTCAACATAAACCACAGTTGTAACGGTCAGCAGTTCAACACTTGAGGGATTCTGACCTGAGAGACTCCAGTTTACAGTGTGGACTCTCCAGTCCAGGACACAGCTTCTTCAGTCCTGAATCCTGCAGGTGGTTGTTACTCAGGTCCAGTTCTGTCAGACTGGAGGACTGAGAGCTGAGAACTGAGGACAGACCTGCACAGACCTCCTCTGAGAGGTTACAGTCACTCAACCTGTAGAGGAGAGAAAAGGGAAATATTTATGTAATTTAAAAATTGATTTTCAACAAATTAATAAATCATATAATTTTAATAAATACTGATTAAGAAAATTTGTTGGCCCAACTACTTTTGTAAAACCATCAGAAATCCATTTAATTTCCTTTTATTGATTCATTCCACACATGTAAAAATTGTTGTTTGTTAACACTAGTATGAATCTGTATTTTATATATTTATACAAACACACACACCAAAACCACCTAAACTCAGGCCCCCCCACCAGCCCAACCCAGCACCGCACAATGAAAGTCCGAGTGCAGTCAGTGACAAACAGAACACCTTTCTCAAACTCTTCAGTTTTGAAGACTGATTTCCTAGTAACTAGTATTGTCCTGTTATTCCACAACAAATATCTATGTCAGGTAAAGTTATGACTGAATATCAAATGCTAAACTTGTTTGTGGAATTCAGATAACTGGATAGAAATTTTGGTCAACTCAACATCACACTTCAGTAAAATGTCCAGGTCACCAAGTTTATTACAGAAAGTTCTTGGAATACTTCTATTAATTTCTGCCACGCCCATTGCAGATGTGCACTCCGCAGTGAGGCAGGACTTTTATATCATTCCCACTAGAGAAAGGGGCCGAGGCGAGAGCTGTAACAAGGGAAGTTGGGCGGCTCATTTTTTGTTAATTTATTATTTTACACACTGGAGATCATCTTGGTTTGTATTATTTAGGTTTGAGTGATTTTACAGAAGGATCCTTAGTTGTCCTATTTTGCTGAACCACATTAATGCATCATGTCTGTCTGTCAGTACAGATCATCCCTCTGTTGATGGTTGCTGCCCATTTAGAGCAATTTGGGTGGGGCCATAAATGTGGGCAGCTCACTGCTCAGAGGGTCGGGGTCCTGTGGGTGAAGAAGGGGTCTCCTGGCCCCTCCTGTTATTGTCTGGTTGCTGTGAAAGAAGTGTTTGAATAAAAAAGGAACTATTGTTTGAAATACCAACCACCTCTCCTTCATCCCTTCAAATCTCCCTGTAAATCCATCACATTCCAGCTACTGGGCAGACCACCACCTCTCCTACCACTTTATTCATTTATCATACAGCATCCATTACAATTATATACAAATGGTAAATTATGCAAATTAGGCGGTGAAGTCATTTAGTGACTTGTACACTTTTAGGACGGCCAAAAGCTGCTTTCCTTAATGAGGAGTTGGTAACACTGACCTCCAGCACCTTCCAGCTGTTCATCACAGTTCACCGTCTACATGAGAGCTGGATACCAGGGATGCTGTTGTTGGTTGCTTCAAGGTGCATTGCAACACAATGACAGACAGGTAAATGACTCTGATCATATCTGTCGTAATGCATGAAGTTCATTTGTGCCAGAGAGTCTCATGAGGTCCTGACATGTGTGAAACAGACAGATGTTGTCTCAATCATGTGGCTGGAACCACAAACTAGGATAAGTTAGACCACGCAGATAACTCCATTAAATAGAAACTTCTCCTCATCATCACCAACACAGTTGTGATGACTGTCTGCAGGCTTCAACCCGATCTGAACCCAGTTACAATTATTACAATTCTCTCTCCAACAATCATTCAACATAAACCACAGTTGTAACGGTCAGCAGTTCAACACTTGAGGGATTCTGACCTGAGAGACTCCAGTTTACAGTGTGGACTCTCCAGTCCAGGACACAGCTTCTCCAGTCCTGAATCCTGCAGGTGGTTGTTACTCAGGTCCAGTTCTGTCAGACTGGAGGACTGAGAGCTGAGAACTGAGGACAGACCTGGACAGATCTCCTTTGAGAGGTTACAGTCACTCAACCTGCAGAGGAGAGAAAAGGGAAATATTTATGTCATTTAAACTTTGATGTTAAACAAATGAATAAATCATATCATTTTAATAAATACTGATTAAGAAAATTTGTTGGCCCAACTAGTCTTGTAAAACCATCAGAAATCTATTTAATTTTCACTTTTATTGTATCAATCTACACATGTCAAAATTGTTTGTTAATGCTAGTATGAATCTGTATTTTATATATTTATACAAACACACACAGACACACACACCAAAACCCCCTAAACTCAGGCCCCCCCACCAGCCTAACCCAGCACCGCACAATGAAAGTCCGAGAGCAGTCAGTTACAAACAGAACACCTTTCTCAAACTCTTCAGTTTTGACGTCTGATTTCTTATTAACTAGTATTGTGATGTAATTCCACAACAAATATCCATGTGGGGCAACGTTATGACTGAATATCATTTTCCAAAAATGCAAAAATTGTTTGTGGAATTCAGATAACTGGATAGAAATTTTGGTCAACTCAACATCACATTTCAGTAAAATGTCCAGGCCACCAAGTTTATCACAGAAAGCTCTTGGAATACTGAACCACGTGGAGTTGGGAAGTGACAAGTAGGATTACAACCAATTCACTCTCAATGAGCCAATAAAGGCCTCAAAATATAAAGCTTTAATACCCCCTTATTATATTTTCCTATTAGTTGAGATCTCCTTAAACAGTGAGTTTTGTTCCTCCAGAGAAATTGAAAAATCATCAAACTGCCTTTTTGATATTTTTGTCAGAGGTAAATACAGAATGACATAAATAAATCTACTTGGACACCCCCCCAGCTTCAGATAAAAAAACATGTCCACAAATCCTAAGATCTCTGGTTGGCCAGTGACTCAGGGATTTCTTCATCTCTACTTAACGTTTTTCAGTATTAACCTCTTCTCTCCTAAAAAGAATCCTTGAAATTGATATTTCCAGATATTTCACCTCTGACTTGACTATAATTGAGGCGACAGATGTGTCAAAGCAAGAATAGACCCGGAGTAGTTCACATTTTTGATATTTAGAGACAGACCAGAAGCACCAGAAAACAGTGAGATGAATTTTAATACTATGTCAACCGTAGTGTTATCCTGTAAAAAAATGGCAGTATCGTCAGCAAACTGACGTATTCTTAATTCTTTATCAAAAATGTTAATCCCGTCTAAATTGGTTTTTTTAGTAATGAACAAACTAAGCAATTTTGGTGAAATCAGACATCCTTGTCGAATGTCTCTTGACATAAGAACGCTGGAGGTCGTTCTCAAGCCGAGAGATACTGAATTTCGGTATAAAACGTCTTCAATATATTACAAAACTTCACCCCAACACCCAAACATTTTAAATTTTCTATAATAAAGCAATGCTCCAACGCCTCAAGTGCTTTATAAAAATCAAGGAATAAAATCAGACTGTCACTGTTAATAAATTCTCTGTAGTCATACATATCAAGAATCAGTTTGGTTTGATGATGTATTTTCCTTCCTTCCATAAAAAAACAACTGACTCTCACTGATAACAGTTGATGATCCACTATTTAAGCGGTTTGCATAAACAATTGCAAACAACTTGTAATCTGTACCTAATAAGGTCATGGGTCTCCAAGTTGGGCAGCATGGTGGCTTAGTGATTAGCACTGTGGCCTCACAGCAAGAAGGTTCCTGGTTTGATTCGTGGACCGGTGGGTCTTTCTGTGTGGCATTTGCATGTTCTTCCCATGCTTGGGTGGCTTACTTCCGGGTACTCTGGCTTCCTCCCAAAGTCCAAAAACATGCAAGGTAGGTTAATTGATGATTCTAAATTGCCCGTAGGAGTGACTGTGAGTATGCGTGTTTGTCTATCTTTGTATGTGGCCCTGCGATGGACTGGTGACCTGTCCAGGGTGTACCCCTTGTGGTGGAAATTTACTGGAATCCAATGAGAGAGCAAACAGTTTCAAGTTTAACACAAGGGTTTATTTACAAGATACACGTTGATCAGACGTGCAGAGAAGTCTCGCTAAGACAGTTCTGCCATGGAGAAGAGGAGAGAAGTATTTATATGTTCTGAACCAGGAAACGTCACATGGGTCAAAACTATATGGCCCCCTAAAAGACAGAGCAGATTGTCTTACAGGAAATACTCCTGCAAGACCCCCTTACTGCTGATCAGACTTAAAGAGGAGGAAGGTAGATGCCTTATCAAGGTGTTAAATCTAAGAGCATGGGAAACAGAGGACTCTGTTCTCTCTGTCATAAAATTAACGGACTACACAGTCAAAAGACAAAGAACAGGCTTGTGCCTAAAGAATACTCACTTAGGGTCGGATTAAGTTCAGACAATGTTTAAACTGCTAAGTGGAATAAGTGATTCAAACTAGTACTATGTGAATATAACATTTCTCTCACACCCTGACTTTTGCCTACTATGTGTTGGGACAAGCTCCGACAGATCCCCATGACCCGGAGACGGTTTAAGCGGGTCTAGATAATGGATGGATGGATGGATGGATGGATGGATGGATGGATGGATGGATGGATGGATGGATGGATGGATGGATGGATGGATGGATGGATGGATGGATGGATGGATGGATGGATGGATGGATGGATGGGTCTCCAAGTTTCTAAAGACAAGGGGTCTTTGTTGGCCTTGGGAATCAAGGCGATGAAAACTCGCTTCATCGAGGAAGAGAGATTTTGGTCTGGTGACTTACCCTTGGGCATTTGATGGATTTGTGATGGTTGTGGAGGCTCTGTGGTGTTTTTCCCCTCCCCTTCTTTGTGTTGCAGACCATGTGGATGGCAGGGGCGTGGCCAGCCATTTCGGACACCTCAACCTAAATCCCCTCATCAGCCTCAAACCTATTTACCAGGTGTTCTCACTACTCCTGGTTGCCAGAAGATTCCGTCCGATTCCAAGAGTCAAGTCAAGTCAAGTCAAGTCAAGTCAAGTCAAGTCAAGTCAAGTCAAGTCAAGTCAAGTCAAGTCAAGTCAAGCCAAGCCAAGTCCAGCTTTGGGGATTCTTCGTCTGCCAAGCTTTGTTCCTACCCAGTTGGATAGTCAAGTCAAGTCAAGTCAAGTCAAGCCAAGCCAAGCCAAGCCAAGTCCAGCTTTGGGGATTCTACGTCTGCCAAGCTTTGTTCCTGCCCAGCTGGATTGTGATAGTTCTTCGTTCCATGTTGGAAATAAATCTTTTTACCCTTCCTTGGCTCTCTGCTCTGGGGTTCAATTCCTTGATCCATAACAGAATCTTCTGGCCACAAGAAACCCCGCAGAGATGCAACACCTGACCCGGACTCGGTCCGAGACCGAGGGGATCGAGCAGGCCATTGCCGCTCAGGAGGCTCTCCTGGGACAGCAGGGCCCAGTTTTTCATTCCGCGATGAACGCCATCCAAGATTTCTCCCTTAAGTTAGATAATCGCTTTAGCGAGAGGGTTGAGCGGGGCCCCTTCCCGGTTCCTTGCGCCCGGTCCAAGCCCTCCGCGTCTCCGCTGCGACAGTTGGCTACCACCGATCCACCAACCGCTCTATATCTGGAGGAGCCCATGCAGCCAGGTGGTACCCGGCTCACTCGGGAGGAACGTCGGCGCCGCCGTCACCAAGGTCTTTGTTTTTATTGTGGCCAGGCAGGCCACATGCTGCCCAACTGTCCCATTCGGCCGAAAAGGCCAGGCTTGCCCGCTCCAGGAGGGGCGCCGGTGAGCCGAACTCCCATCAATCCCTCCTCCAAGTGCCTCCAACTGGAGGGGACCATTTTTTTAAAATCCACCCAGATTCCTGTCCTCGCCCTGGTGGACTCTGGTGCAGATGACAACTTTATTGACTCTGAGCTGGTATCCAGTGCTAACATCCCGTCAGAGCCTCTTCCAGAGCCACGAGAGGTTTTCGCTCTTGATGGCAGAGTGCTGTCTCGGATCACCCACCGTACCGTGCCGCTGTCTTTACTGGTTTCTGGTAATCACAAGGAGCTGCTGTCTCTGTATATCATTCCTTCACCTTCCAACCCCCTCGTTCTGGGACTTCCCTGGCTCAGCCTCCACAACCCCCACATAGACTGGTCTAGTCGCTCGCTTGTAAATTGGAGTCTGTTTTGCCACAGTCATTGTTTACATGCCGCCGTCCCCACTCCCACAATGGACGCACCAGCCCCTTCCAAGACAGTGGACTTAGTTTCAGTTCCGCCAGCATACCATGACCTCCAGGAGGTTTTTTCTAAGGACCGTGCCTCGTCCTTGCCCCCTCATAGACCTTATGACTGCTCCATAGATCTGATCCCCGGTGCCCCATTGCCGTCGAGCAAGCTGTACAAGCTGTCAATACCGGAGAGAGAGGCTATGGAGAAATATATTACAGAGAGTTTGGCTGCTGGACTCATTCGACCCTCCTCTTCTCCTGTGGGGGCCGGTTTCTTTTTTGTGGAAAAGAAGGACAAATCTCTACGCCCCTGTATTGATTTTAGGGGCCTAAACAGCATCACGGTCAGGAACAAGTATCCCCTGCCTCTCCTTGACTCAGCTTTCAGCTCCCTGAATCATGCCACCGTTTTTACCAAGTTGGACCTCCGTAATGCCTATCACTTGGTGAGGATAAGGGAGGGGGATGAGTGGAAGACGGCATTTAATAAACCCGTGGGACATTTTGAGTACCTTGTCATGCCGTTCGGGCTTACCAACGCACGTGCTGTTTTTCAGGCCCTAATTAATGACGTTTTACGAGACATGCTGAATAGATTTGTGTTTGTTTATTTAGACGACATTTTGATTTTCTCCCGCGACAATAGTGAGCACGTTCAGCATGTCCGACTCATTTTGCAGCGATTACTGGAGAATAGGCTGTATGTTAAGGCGGAGAAGTGCAAGTTCCACGTGTCCTCCATTAGTTTTTTGGGGTTTATCGTGGTAGAGGGGCAGCTGAAGCCTGAGCCATCGAAAATCAAGGCAGTGGTAGATTGGCCGACACCCGCTACCAGAAAGCAACTGCAGAGATTTTTAGGCTTCGCTAACTTCTACCGGAGGTTTATTCGGAACTACAGTAGAGTAGCCTCTCCCCTCACTGGACTCACCTCTGTACAGGTTCCGTTCTCCTGGTCGCCGGAAGCAGACGAGGCGTTTCGCAAGCTAAAGCAACTGTTCTGTTCTGCTCCTGTGTTGTGTCACCCTGATCCTACAGCTCAATTTGTGGTGGAGACGGACGCCTCGGAGCCGTTCTGTCCCAGCGATCCGCTTCGGACCAAAAACTGCACCCCTGCGCTTTCTTCTCTCGGCGTCTCACTCCTGCCGAGAGGAACTATGATGTGGGAAACCGGGAACTATTGGCGGTAGTCTTGGCGCTCAAAGAGTGGAGGCACTGGCTGGAGGGTGCTTCTCAGCCATTTCTGGTATGGTCAGATCACAAGAACTTGTCCTACCTCCGCTCTGCTCGGAGACTCAACTCACGTCAGGCCCTGTGGGCCCTGTTCCTCGGTCGCTTCAGTTTCACGCTCACCTACCGTCCTGGATCCAAGAATGGGAAGCCCGACTCTCTGTCCCGTCAGTTCGCCCAGGCTACAGCTCCTAGGCCTGGGGAAGACACCATTGTGCCCTCCTCATGTATTGTAGGGGTCACTGGCTGGCAGGTGGAGAGGGTCATTCAGGAGGCTCAGAGAGACCTTCCCATTCCACCTACATGTCCTGCCGGTCTCCTATTTGTGCCTCCGCCTGTCAGGTCCGCTGTGCTACAGTGGGGTCACAGCTCCACCCTTGCGTGCCACCCTGGGGTCCACCGCACACTGTCCCTGCTGCAACAGCGCTTCTGGTGGCCATCCTTGATATCCGACACTCGGGAGTTTGTCGCGACCTGCTCTGTTTGTGCTCGTAACAAGACATCTCATTGTGCCCCGGCCGGCCTGCTTCAGCCACTTCCTGTTCCTCATCGCCCTTGGTCACACATTGCCGCGGACTTCGTTACCAGACTTCCCCCATCAGAAGGTAACACCACTATTCTGACAGTGGTTGACCGTTTTTCTTTTTTCATTCCCCTTGCTAAGCTTCCTACAGCATTTGAGACTGCTAATCTCCTGGTTCAGCATGTTTTTAGGCTTCATGGACCCAGTTCACTTCCCGGGTCTGGGGGGCTTTCTGTAAGGCCATCGGGGCTACCGTCAGTTTGTCATCTGGTTACCATCCTCAGTCTAACGGCCAAACAGAGCGGGCAAACCAGGACCTGGAGTCTGCCATTCGTTGTGTCGCGGCTGACCACCCTGCTTCCTGGTCCACCCACCTGCCGTGGATTGAGTGTGCCCATAACACCTTGGTCTCTTCTGCCACTGGCGTGTCTCCCTTCATGGCAGTTAACGGCTACCAGCCTCCCCTTTTCCCTACACAGGAGGCGGCGGTGACGGTGCCCTCCATCCAGATGCACCTGAGGAGGGCTCATTGGGTCTGGCCGGGGGTCAGAGCTGCGCTAGGTCGTACGGCAGATCGTAACCGGAGATTGGCGGACCGCCGTCGGGTTCCGGCCCCTGACTACAAACGCGGACAACGGGTCTGGTTGTCCACACGGGACCTTCCTCTCCATTGCGAGTCTCGGAAACTGACTCCCAGATTTATAGGGCCTTTCGAGATTGACCGTGTCCTAAACCCTGCCGCGGTCCGGTTAAAGCTGCCGGCTTCCTTGAAGATACACCCGTCATTCCACGTCTCCCTCCTGAAGCCTGTCACGGACAGTGCTCTGAGCCCTCCGGCCGTGCCCCCTCCACCCCCCCTGCTCGTCGATTTGAGGGGGGGGGGGTACTGTGATGGTTGTGGAGGCTCTGTGGTGTTTTTCCGCTCCCCTTCTTTGTGTTCCAGACCATGTGGATGGCAGGGGCGTGGCCAGCCATTTTGGACACCTGCACTCAATCCCCTCATCAGCCTCAAACCTATTTACCAGGCCTTCTCAGCACTCCTGGTTGACAGAATATTCCGTCCCAAGCCAAGCCAAGCCAAGCCAAGCCAAGCCAAGCCAAGCCAAGCCAAGCCAAGCCAAGCCAAGCCAAGCCAAGCCAAGCCAAGCCAAGCCAAGCCAAGCCAAGCCAAGCCAAGCCCAGCTTTGGGGATTCTTCATCTGCCAAGCTTTGTTCCTACCCAGTTGGATAGTCAAGCCAAGCCAAGCCAAGTCACGTCCAGCTTTGGGGATTCTACGTCTGCCAAGCTTTGTTCCTGCCCAGCTGGATTGTGATAGTTGTTCGTTCCTTGTTGGAAATAAATCATTTCTACCTTCCTTGGCTCTCTGCTCTGGGGTTCAATTCCTTGATCCATAACAGGATTTCTCTATCTAATCCATCAATTAGTTGTTCATCCTCCTTAATGTTTTTTAATTCAAAGTCAATTGTTTTAGTAGATTCACCAACTTAATCAAAAAAAGATTTACAATATGAGTCTGAATAACTAGTACAATACAATTTACTATAGAAAGTTCCAATTGTTTGACTTATTAGATCAGAGTCTTCAGTATCAATATCATTGTTTTTTAATTTTGAAATGTTCTTTTTAGACTGTCTGTTTCATCCAGATTAAAAAAACAAGAAGAATTTGTTGTGCCCTCCTCAATCCATCGGCCTCTGGAGTGAATAAAGGCTCCTCGAGCTTTGACTAAAAAAAATTTGATCTACTTGAGATTTGAGATCTTCTAGATGGCCTTGCTCCTCAAAGGATAACACTTGTTTTGCACAAAGCACTATTATTTCTAACAAGTTGATATTGTTTGGTCCTCATCTGTTTTGAAGCATGCTTAGCAAACCTTATTGCTGCTGCCCAACACTGAATTTGAACCACTGTCTTTTGTTCAAGGGGGAAAGTTCCAATAGTGAAACGTCTTCAATGAAATTCCTGACTTCTCTACAGAGTTGTTATTCAGGAAAAAGTTACAATAACATTTCCAAATGGAAAAAGAAGGTGATCTACGTTTATTCAGAAAGAGGAACAAGGTAACTGAACAATAATCAGTTAGAGGGGATGCTGAAATTTCACACCATAAAATACTATGTCTGATTGTGAGGGGATTAACCAATTATTACAATCCTTCAACATAAACCACAGTTATAATGGTCAGCAGTTCAACACTTGAGGGATTCTGACCTGAGAGACTCCAGTTTACAGTGTGGACTCTCCAGTCCAGGACACAGCTTCTTCAGTCCTGAATCCTGCAGGTCGTTGTTACTCAGGTCCAGTTCTGTCAGACTGGAGGACTGAGAGCTGAGAACTGAGGACAGATATGCACAGACCTCCTCTGAGAGGTTACAGCCACTCAACCTGCAGATGAGAGAAAAGGGAAAAATGTATGTAATTTAAACATTGATGTTCAACAAATTAATAAATCATGGACTTCCGGTGACGACATGGACATGACAACTGCTTAAGGTCTACTCTCCGCGGAAGAAAAACAAAATAAAGTGGCAAAATAACGAGTTGGCTGAACAAAAATACATATTCCACGATGAGTTCTGCTACAAGACAAAAGACACTCCATCAGTCGTTGAAACAGGACAACCTGAAAGAAAAAGACGAAGGACGTAAGGTACCGGACCGGACTGCTGGAAAGACCAGCGTTAGCGCTAACGCTGGCGCTGGCGCCGACGGTAGCAGCTCGCTAAACCAGCAAGAAGGAGGCATCATGGAAGAGTTGAGAAAAATGAGAAAAGAGAACTCAGAGGGGCATAAAACGACCCTCGAACGATTGGAAACAGCCATCAACGATATAAAAGGCAAGTTAAAAGAACACGAGGAGAGATTTGATAACGTAGAGGAAAGACTAGGCCAAAGTGAAGGGACGGTCAGCCTCCATCAGAGGGGGCTTCGACATCTCCTTCACCGTGATATTGAGCGGACAGCTAGATGTGAGCAGATGGAAAACAGGTTGAGAAGAAACAATATGCGCATCTATAGGATCCCGGAGGGCAGTGAGAAAGGAGACATGATTGGATTTGTGAAAGAGCTGCTCCAAGGAGTGCTCAAACTCCCAGAGGAGCTGGACATGAGAATAGAGAGGGCACATCGCTCACTCGTTACTACCAATTCCAGATCATCTTTGGCTTCTCGGGGTCCCAGATCCATAATAGTAAGGTTCTTGGATGGTTCAACCAAAGACATGATCATAAAACAAGCATGGAGCCAAAAAGAAGTCCTCTTTCAAGGCAAACGCATCTTCTTTGACCACGACTACACTCCAGATCTACAGAAGAAACGAATGAAGGTGCAGGTTATTGTCAAACAGCTCAAGAAGAAGGGGCTGCAGGCAAAGTGCTTGTATCCAGCTCGCCTTAAAATGTCCACAGAAGATGGAGAAAAGACTTTCGACACACTGTCTGAGGCTGCAGAGACTCTGAGGAAGCAGGGAATCCAGATGAGTGAAGAGGAAGAAGGGAGCTTCTTGGAGAAGACGAAGGATGACTGGAGAATCAGCTCGAAGAAAGAGAAAGGCTCAAAGTCCCTCTCTACATCTGATATGAAGGCTCTCCTACAGGGGAAGGACAGATACTGAATCAGGTAGCCGGGTGGAAACAAAAAGTAGTGTTAATATTATTAGTTAGTACTGCCTTTTCCACTAGTGTATTGCCACTAAAAGAAGGTTTTGAATGATTAAACCAATGCGGAGTCAAAACCTAGGACAATCTGAGTGGAACACACTCCTTAAGACCCTCTTTATCTTGGTTGGGGGTCTCTTCAGCACATGGTGCACTGTATGCAACAGAGAGGGTAGGTCACACCTCTCTGCCCCTACACCATCAGGGGTCAAGCGCGGTGGAGGTGAGATTACCGCGTTTGATTGGTGAGTTGGAAGTTCAACTGTTCTATGTTAATGTTCTGTGTTCTCAACCTTGGTACATGGTTAATGGTACACTGTTTACTTCGGTACGGGTATTTACGCAAGGCAAGTATATAATTTCATCGAAGAAATATGGCCTTCATAAACGTGATTAGTTATAATGTCAAAGGGATCAGCAACCTGGTCAAAAGAAAAAAAGATTTTTAATCAGTTAAAAACACTGGAATGTTCTGTGGCTCTGATCCAGGAAACACATTTATCAGCAAATGAACAGTTAAAGTTGAAAAGAGGATGGGTGGACCAGATGTATGGGGCTGGCTGCAGTGATGGGAAGAAAAGAGGGGTTGCTGTTTTATTCAGCAAATCTGTGCCTTATAGCACTGAGAAAATCTTTGAGGATAAGGATGGTCGTTATATAATGGTAATTGGCATGATCGGAGGTTTAAAAATGACTATTTTAAATGTGTATGCCCCCAACGAAGACCGCCCATCTTTTATTAAAAACATTGCAGCTCTTATAACTGAAAAAGCGGAAGGAATGATACTGATTGGAGGTGATTTTAACTGTACACTAAACAATAGACACGACAGAAAGCCGTCTACAACTAAACCCCTTTCCAAAATGGCCAGGGCCTTAGCAGGTATGTCAAGGGAGTTAGGCCTGGTGGACGCTTGGCGTTCTATAAACCCAAACAGTAGAGATTTTACCTTTAGATCACATGTACATGGCAGTTACACGCGGATTGACCGGATCTATGTTTCAAAGAAAGAAATATATAGAGTGAAAGAATGCAGGATTGAACCAATTACCATTTCTGATCATGGTCCCGTGATTATGAAAATTAATTCGGGACTGGAGCCACACTTCAGACACTGGAGACTTAATGTTTCCCTTCTAACTGACCCTTCCACCAGGCAAGAAATAGAAAATGCAATAACTGAATACTTTACCATAAATGACGACGGGAACGTTTCCCCAGTGTTACTGTGGGAAGCTAGTAAAGCTACAATTAGAGGCGCAATTATTTCCATTGGGTCTAGGTTGAAAAAACAAAGATGTGCAAAACAAACTGATCTAGAACAGGAAATTAAAAGGCTGGATAGGAAACATAAACAATACCCGAACGACGAAACACTGGGTAAATTACTGGAGACCAGAAAACAACTGGATGAGTTACTTACATATAAGGCTGAGGGGGCGCTCAGATTTACAAGTAGAAGATATTACGAAATGGGTAACAAAGCAAGTAAACTCTTGGCTTTTCAGCTGAGAAAAGCCCAAGCAAGCCGTACAGTAATAAAAATTAGACACCCAGACTCAGGTGAAGTTAAAACTCAGCCCAAAGACATCTCAGAGGCATTTGCAGCATACTATAAACAACTTTATAAAAAAGAAAATGGGTCAGGGAAGGAAGATGCAAAAGAATTTTTACAACTTTTAAATCTGAAAAAGTTAACAGAAGAAGAAGCAAATAGATTAATACAACCTATCACAGAAGATGAAGTTAGAAAGACAATAACCAAACTGAAAAATAACAAGTCCCCAGGGGCTGATGGGTACCCCGGGGAATACTACCGCACCTTTGCTGACCAGTTTACCCCCAGGCTATGCAATTTATTTAATTATGTACTGTCAGAAAAACAACTTCCGGGATCATGGTCAGAAGCTATTATTACAGTTCTACATAAGGACGGAAAAGATCCAAGCCAGTGTAAAAGTTATCGACCAATAAGTTTACTATGTGTAGATTACAAGATATTAACCTCCATTCTGGCAGGCAGGATCCAGGCCTACCTTAAAAAACTAATCAATCCAGATCAAACAGGATTTATTCAGGGTCGTCATTCAGTAAATAACATAAGACGGGTTTTAAACCTGCAATCTTTAGCAGCAAGAGGTGACCGTCCTGCAATGTTTCTAAGCTTAGATGCTGAGAAAGCATTCGATAGAGTGGACTGGACATTTCTGAAACAAACACTTCTGCAGATGGGCTTTAAAGACGAATTTGTTAATTGGATTAACGTGTTTTATAAAGAACCCAAATCTAGAATTAGAGTGAACTGCTTCTGTTCGGAGATTTTTAGGATCGAGAGGGGGGTGAGGCAGGGAGACCCCCTATCACCTATCCTCTTCGCCATTAGTATTGAAGGCCTGGCAGAGACCATTCGCCAAAACATCCAAATAAAAGGTATAGAGGATGATAATGGTACAGCTCATAAGGTGGCCTTATTTGCAGATGACGTACTACTCTTCATATCCGATCCTCTGTCTTCTATACCTGCACTTTTAGATTCCCTGAACAACTATAGTCTAGTATCAGGATACAAAGTCAATGAAAGTAAGTCTGAGGCTCTGATGATTACAGGAATTTGGCCATCAGAACTGAACAACATCACGTCCTTCCACTGGCCCAGGCAAAGTTTCAGATACCTCGGATTAACAATTACACCCAATCCCGCACAGCTATTTGATGCCAATTATAGCAAGCTGATTAGTCAAATAAGAAGTGACATAAAAAGATGGGAGTTGAAACAATCAAAATGAACTTGCTTCCTAGGTTTATGTTTCTGTTTCAAGCTCTCCCTGTGAAAGTCCCAGTAAAGATCTTTGACATGCTTGATAGGTTGATTTCTAATTTTATTTGGCAAAATAAAAGACCCAGAATCAGGCTAAAGACCTTGTTTCTTCCGAAAGATAGGGGTGGACTGGGCTTGCCATGTTTCATAACTTACTACTTTGCAGCACAACTCACTACAGTGGTGACCTGGATTGGAGGGGAGGGAGAAACTGGATGGAAACAGATCGAACAAAGTACCACTAATGGAGTCTCCTTGGAAACTCTCCCATTCCTGAATCAAAAAATAATTAGAAAAATTAATATTAAAAATGAATGGATCTGTCACACTCTGAGCATCTGGACGACAGTTAGAAAAAAATTTGGAGGACCACAGTCAATTTCAAGAGCAATGCCAATCTCTGGGAATATAGAATTCCTTCCTTCAGTTTGGGACAGTGGTTTTAAATGTTGGAAAGAAAAAGGCCTTTGCACACTTAACCAATTAATTAAAGAAGCAGATATTAAATCATTTTCACAGTTAAAGGAACAGTTCTCACTCCCGTCTAGTGATCTTCACAAATATTTCCAGATCAGACATTATATCATGAGTCATAATGAAAAAGGTTCAATGAACAAAATGCCCAACCCAATTGAAGAATACTTTATAAGTATTCAGGAAAAAGGTTTACCACATAAGAAACATGTTTCAAATATTTATAAGAGACTTATGATGGGTGATACGCAGAACACATTCTACATCAAAGAAAAGTGGGAGCTAGAACTAAACGCTATTATAGATGATGAAATTTGGGAGGATCTGTGTACAACATGCCATAAAGGACTTAACAGCCAAATGTGGAAAGAATTCAACTGGAAATTAATGATGAGATATTTCAATACCCCTTTGGTCATCTCTAGATTTCTGAAATCACCCTTATTGCAACTCTGCTGGAGAAAATGTGGAAAAGTGGGAGACCTGACGCATGTTTTCTGGGACTGCCCTGCAATCCAAGACTATTGGAAGAGTATAAAGACAGAAATGGAAATGATGTTACGAACAGATATTCCTTTTGAACCACTATTATTTCTACTAGGATTTACTAAAAAAGCAGAGCTAAACCCAGAACAGTCATACATCTTAAAGATATTTCTTTTAATAGCCAAAAAACTGATTACAATAAACTGGAAAAAGGAGGAGGCGCCAACAAAAGCTCAATGGCTCCAAAAACTTAAACAAGTATATTTAATGGAGCGAATGACTGCAAGTTTACAGCTGAAAATGGACAAATTTACTCAAAGATGGGCTTTGTGTTGCAAAATATATCAGAGACTAAAGGTTGGTTGTAAAAAATTACAGGTTGCATTGTAGAGGATCCGTACATGATTTAATTTTCTTGAATTTCTTTATCTTATTTTTCTTGTGATTGCTGATTGTTGAACAATTTCTGTTAATGTGAAGATGCCATCTCTATATGTTATAATGCCTCTGCCCACATTGTACACATATTTGTAATATTGTACCAAAAAAAATTTAATAAAGTACAAGTTCAAAAAAAAAAAATTAATAAATCATATCATTTTAATAAATACTGATTAAGAAGATTCTTTGGCCCAACTAGTCTTGTAAAACTATCAGAAATCCATTTAATTTTCACTTTTATTGTTTCAATCCACACATTTCAAAATTGTTTGTTAATGCTAGTATGAATCTGTATTTTATATATTTATACAAACACACACAGACACACACACACCAAAACCACCTAAACTCAGGCCTCCCCACCAGCCTAACCCAGCACCGCACAATGAAAGTCTGGAGAGCAGTCAGTTACAAACAGAACACCTTTCTCAAACTCTTCAGTTTTGACGTCTGATTTCTTATTAACTAGTATTGTGCTGTAATTCCACAACAAATATCCATGTGGGGCAAAGTTATGACTGAATATCATTTTCCAAAAATGCAAAACTTGTTTGTGGAATTCAGGGATTTCTTCATCTCTACTTAACGTTTTTCAGTATTTACCTCTTCTCTCCTAACAAGAATCCTTGAAATTGATATTTCCAGATATTTCACCTCTGACTTGAATATAATGGAGGTGACAGACGTGTCAGAGCAAGAATAGACCCGGAGTAGTTCACATTTTTGATATTTAGAGACAGAACAGAAGCACCAGAAAACAGTGAGATGGATTTTAATACTATGTCAACCGTAGTGTTATCCGTTAAAAAAATGGGAGTGTCATCAGCAAACTGACGTATTCTTAATTCTTTATCAAAAATGTTAATCCCGTGTAAATTTGAATTTTTAGTAATTAACAAACTAAGCAGTTGGGTTGTCAAAATGACTCATTTCAGTGAAATCAGACATCCTTGTCGAATGTCTCTTGACATAAGAATGCTAGAGGTCGTTCTCAAGCCAAGAGTAACTGAACTTTTATCGGTATAAAACGTCTTCAATATATTACAAAACTTCACCCCAACACCCAAACATTTTAAAGTTTCTATAATAAAGCAATGCTCCAACACCTCAAGCGCTTGGTTAAAATCAAGGAATAAAATCAAACTGTCACTGTTAATAAATTGTCTATAATCATACATATGAAGAATCATTCTGGTTTGATGATGTATTTTCCTTCCTTCCATAAAAACCAACAGACTCTCACTGATAACAGTTGATGATCCACTATTTAACACTAGAACGTCCAGGATTTTTGACTCCCCCTCCAGAGGCTAGAGCGCAGCCAAAAGGCTGCCATGCTTAAACTGAATAATTCAGCAGCCTGCGATTAGCCACCTTTCATATTTAAATGCAGCGATACCTGCCTGATGGTCTGAATGAGGACTCTCCAACGGCCCATCTAGTCACATTGAATACTCAGATCAGGGTGGGGGAGGTTTTCTCCTTCAAAAGAGCCTCCAAGCTCAGACAAACTGAGAGCCACCATGCCCCCCCATTTAGAAACAATCAGAATCTATTTGAAACATTTTTAATTTAGTTTCATGTTTTCAAAGTTGAACTACATTAGAAAGTTGAAATATGAAGGAACTGAAAGATCTGACAAAATGTCAAATGTTCAAAAATGTTCCATTCACTTTCAATGGGACAGAAATTTCCCAAAAAGTTGAAAAGTTCTATAATATTAAAATTAAAAATAAAGAGGTGAAACAACATATGTCTTTGCATAGATTTTTTTAAACTTCCTGGAAGTTTTCATTGTTCACATCTCAGAAATCTGATCACAAATGAAGAGACTTCACTGCCATCAGAAAAGAGAAGTCGACTGGAGACACACTGCGCCAACAGAAAAGGCAAAAGATGGCACAATGTGGAGTGAAGAGCAGGTCGGGAGGCCCCTTCATCAAAGCCCAACTGACTGTTACGGCACAAACGGAGAGCTAACTGCCTTGGTCAGACGTACTGTGTCAACTCGTTTACAAAGTTTCCTCTGCTTCTTCACTTTGGACATGATTGAGACTATTCTGGACTGTACTGTTCAGCATGGATGCCAGGCAGAGGACAACTGATTCATGGCCCTCCCTGAACTACTGCTGACAGGTTTGCTGCAATCTCCAATGTTTGGGGGGTCTCTCGCTGCGTCAAATCTTTCAACCTAGGCAGGTACATCACCGTTGACCAGCAGCTGTCAGGGGGTCGCGAGTGACCCTGGGGAACTTTTTTTTTCCGTACTAGAATAAAGTGTAATTGCAGATCGGGTCGGGTCGGGCCGGGCTTCTCTCTCGCTGACTTTTTCAAAAATAAAAATATGTTTACAAAAATGTATACTAAAACGATGTGTGGTGATGTTGTGTGACTCGTGGTCACATCACTTCTATTAAAAAATAAATAAAACAATAACAAAACTGGCGTTGCGGCTCCCGTTCCGTTATGTTTACCGTTGCCATGGAAACCCCCAAGCCTTTTTGGCTTTCGGGTTTGCTTCGGGGGAGGAAAGGAACCGCGAGTTGTTTTCTTTCTGCTAGGGGGAGGGTCACAGAAAATAGTTGAGAAGCACTGTCCTAACTGTCCTAATGGCTGTGTTCATGTGTAAACGACGTAGATGGGTGCTCGTTTGACATGCAAATGTTCACTGCTCCAGCCACTTGGCTGCCCCCGCGACGATGCAGGTAGAAAAGCCACATGGCTGTGCTGTCGACGTCCTAGTGTTAAGCGATTTTCATAAACAACAGCCATCAACTTGTAATCTGTACATAATAAGGTCATGGGTCTCAAAGTTTTTAAAGACAAGGGGTCTTGTTGGCCTTCGGAATCAAGGTGATGAGACTTCACTTCATGGAGGCAGAGAGAATTTGGGTTTGAGATACATTCCAGAAGAGCATCAAATAACAGCATACGTATATTTTTACAAAAGAAAATATACAATTTAACGGTTAGTCCATCAAGGCCTGGTGACTTACCCTTGGACATTTGATGGATTGTTCTATCTAATCCTTCATTTAGTTGGTCATCCTCCTTAACGTTTTCAAATTCAAAGTCAATTGTTTTAATAGATTCACCAACTTAATCAAAAAAAGATTTACAATATGAGTCTGAATAACTAGTACAATAAAATTTACTATACAAAGTTCCAATTGTTTGACTTATTAGATCAGAGTCTTCAGTATCAATATCATTGTTTTTTAATTTTTATATTTTCTTTTTAGATTGTCTGTTTCTCCAGATTAAAAAAATAAGAAGAATTTGTCGTGCCCTCCTCAATCCAACAGCCTCTGGAGCGAATAACGCCTCTCCGAGCTTTATCTAAAAAAAGATGATCTACTTGAGATTTGAGATCTTCTAGTTGGCCTTGTTCCTTAACTGATAACACTTGTTTTGTACATAAAGCATTAATATTTCTAACAAGTTGATATTGTTTGGTCCTCTACTGTTTTGAACCATGCTTACCAAACCTTATTGCTGCTGCCCAACACTGAATTTGAACCACTGTCTTTGGTTCCAGGGGGAAAGTTCCAATAGTGAAACGTCTTCAATGAAATTCCTGACTTCTCTAAAAAATTGCTATTAACCCTCCTGTCGTGTTCGGGTCAAATCTGACCGTTTTACAACTTATAATACTCATAAATATTATGTTTTACATCTGATTACCTCAAGACCTTATGATATCCTTCACATTGTGTACTTGAACATATAAAAGTGATGATCACCTATTTCATTCAATTTTGAGTGTTTTAATCAACCTTGTTACACCTGTGGTGTTCCCGGTCAAAAGTGACCGTCATAGGAAATGAATGGGTATCCAGAGTAAATTCATTCAACATACAGAAAACATCCCCATACACACTGCCCCAGCTCACTCACACACTCTCTCACACACACACACACACACTCACTCACACACACAATGTCTTTTGTGGGTACACATGTCTTTCTGCTTATGTGCCGATCCTCTCACGTGAACCAACTTCCTAATGATACAATGTATCATATGTTTACACAGACTAGACAGGTGTCTATTATGTGAACCCATTTCTTTCCCACGCTTCTGTACCTATCACACGTGAACCACACCTTCCAGACTAATCAATGTATCATTTTTACACAACCCCATACTATATATAGCTCGATGTTTGCCTTGCATTCCTTTTACTCTGAGCACAATGAGTAGACGACTGAAGCGTTTTTCTGTGGAAGAGGTTCTGGTCCAGGTTCTTGGGCATGATGAAGAGGGCACTGAAATTGAACCAGAGATAGAGGAGGATGTCTCGGAATTGGAAGACATCACAGATTTTGAACCAGACTCTGAGGAGACTGACCAGTCAACAGATGGAGAGGGAGAGGCACCTGAAGAACAGGCACCTGAGGAAACATTTCAGTCCAAAAGTGGACACTTGCTCTGGTCATCATCCCCCCAGGACCGAGGAGGTAGAGCGAGAGTGGAAAACATCATAAAGATGACACCAGGACCAACGCGTTATGCAGCATCTCGTGTGGATGACATCAAGTCCAGCTTCCAACTCTTTTTACCAGAGTCCATTGAGGGAATTATACTTGAGATGACAAATCTGGAGGGGAAGCGTGTGTTTGGGGACACCTGGAGAGAAATCGACCTGGTAGACCTCCAAGCCTACATAGGTCTGTTGATTTTAGCTGGAGTGTAGCGCTCAAATGATGAGGCTACAAAAAGTCTGTGAGATGAAGAGTCTGGCAGGCCTATATTCCGGGCAACCATGTCCTTACAACAGTTTCATGTCATTTCAAGAATTATTCGATTTGACAACAGAGATACACGATCCATCCGCTGGCGAAATGACAAACTGGCTGCTATTAGGAATATTTGGGACAAGTGGGTGGAGCGCCTACCACTTATGTACAATCCAGGCCCTGAGGTGACAGTTGATGAGCGCTTGGTTACTTTCAGAGGTCGCTGTTCCTTCAAGGTGTACATTCCAAGTAAACCAGGAAAATATGGCATAAAGATCTGGGCAGCATGTGACGCCAGGAGCAGCTATGCCTGGAATATGCAGGTATACATGGGGAAACCTAGTACTGGAAGGGCTGAAAAAAACCAGGGCATGCGTGTTGTGCTGGACATGACAACCGGTCTCCAAGGGCATAATATTACATGTGACAACTTCTTCACATCACATGCTCTTGGTCAGGAGCTACTGAAAAGAAAGCTCACCATGGTAGGGACAGTGAGGAAGAACAAGCCTGAACTTCCCCCTGCGCTGGTATCGACCAGAGGAAGACAGGCACTCTCATCACAATTTGCATTCACTGACACTCACACTCTTGTGTCATACGTTCCCAAGAAGAACAGAAATGTCATCCTGATGAGCACAGTACACAAAGACGCCGCTGTCAGCACCACAGAGGACAGGAAGCCCCTGATGATCCAGGACTACAACAAGAATAAGGGAGGCGTTGACTGCCTTGATAAGCTTACTGGTACATACACCTGTAAGCGGATGACGGCTCGCTGGCCTGTGGCACTGTTCCACAACATCCTGGATGTGTCAGCTTTCAACGCGTATGTGGTGTGGACAGCAATCGACCCAACCTGGAATCAGGGGAAAAGTTTCAAGAGGAGACTTTTCCTCGCAGACCTGGGGAAAGCTTTGGTGACTCCTCTTATACAGCGACGGCAGCACATTCCCCGCACACCAGCCTCTGCCAGTCTGGTTAGGAGCATGCGCACTCCAGCCCCAGCAGCTGCCCTGGCTGCTCTCCCCCAACAAGGACATTGCCAAAAAAGGAAGCGTTGTGGCCTCTGTGCCCCTAGAGACATCAAAACGAGCCTGACATGCTGCAAATGTAATGCTTATGTTTGCAAGGCCCACTCTGACCTGAGTGTCCAATGCCACTCATGTGCATGAATACACACACAAACACACACACACACACACACACACACACACACACACACACACACACACACACACACACACACACACACACACACACACACACACACCCTGTTGAGTTTGGTGTTTGGTTTTCCATTTATTTTTTGTATTATATGTTCATTTTGTAGTTCATTTTCAGTGCCCAATTGTATTTTCACTGATGTTATTTAATGTTTACATCTACAAATTGTTGTTAGACACTACTTTTAAATGTTGTTCTCAACTAAAGAATGTTTAATAAAAAAATTGGTGGTGAAATTTTTTTTGTGTGCTAATTTAAGAGCAGTGAACACTAAAGTAGGGGGCTGAATGCGAACACGACCGGAGGGTTAAGCAAACGTTTACACTAACATTTCCAAATGGAATATGAAGTTGATCTACATTTATTCAAAAAGAAGAACAAGGTAACTGAACAATGGTCAGTTAGAGGGGATGCTGAAATTTCACATCGTGAAATACTTTGTCTGATTGTGAGGGATTAACCAGTAGTCTAACCTTGAACACTGAGCATTGTTGGAAACATTAAACCAGCTGTTCTGTCTGGTGTTGGGGTTTCTTAACCTCCAGCAGTCTGTTAGATTAGTATTGGGGACTAAATCGTTGAAAACATCATCAAAGAGATGATGCTGCCCTCAAGAGGGAAGACGGTCAACAGAACTGTCTGGAAACACATTAAAGTCTCCTCCTAATACAATCTGATCAGTCCAGTATTTTACCTTCCACTGCTGTATCCTCTCACCAAGGTCTGCATAAATACTTGGTTGATCGCTTTACTGTTATAACCTTAAACACATCCTAAAATGAACTTTGTTCCATCAATTTTCACTACTTCTGTTAATCAATGACCATTTGCATCACTTGCATGACCCCAAAAAGATCCTAGAAACCTATCAAACAAGATCCAAACCCAGCTGAATGCCTCGTATCTGGTGAAAGTAGATCAGGTCTCCCCATTGATTTGTCCAAAATTGTGCATCGTTACTTGACGAGTGTGCTTCTTGCAAGAAAAAAATATTTGTATTTGACTCCTAACAGTAAAGAAATATAGCGACAAGAATAACATATAAAAGACAAAATACATGCACAAAAAACACCAAAAACAGTGTGCAGGAATGAATAAACCTACTGAGCCATCCATCCATTTTCTACACTCGCTTCCTCCATCGCAGGGTCACGGAGTCTATCCCAATGCATTGCAGGGATACACCCTGGACAGGTCGCCAGTCCACCGCAGGACCACATACAAAGATAGACAATTATGCGCGCACACATTCACACCTACGGGCAATTTAAAACGATCAATCAACCTAATATGTATATTTTTGGACTGTGGGAGGAAGCTACACAAGCACAAGCAGAACACGGACCTCCACAGAGAAAGACCCACTGGGCTGGTAATCAAACCAGGGAACTTCTTGCTGTGAGGCAACAGTGCTGACCACTAAGCCACCTTCCAATAATTCAACTCCCCCAATAACTCAGCTATTTATTATTTTGCACACTGGAGATATTATTGGTTTGTATTATTTAAGTTAGAGTGATTATACAGATGGATCCTAAGTTGTCGTATTTTGCTGAACCACTTTAATGCATCATGTCTGTCTGTCAGTACAGATCATCCCTCTGTTGATGGTTGCTGCCACATTAGAGCAATTTGGGTGGGGCCATAAAGGTGGGCAGCTCACTGCTCAGAGGGTCGGGGTCCTGTGGGTGAAGAAGGGGTCTCCTGGCCTCTCCTGTTATTGTCTGGTTGCTGTGAAAGAAGTGTTTGAATAAAAAAGCAACTATTGTTTGAAACACCAACTACCTCTCCTTCATCCCTTCAAATCTCCCTTTAAATCCCATTCCAGCTACTGGGCAGACCACCACCTCTCCTACCACTTTATTCCTTTATCATACAGCATCCATTACATTTATATACAAATAGTAAATTATGCAAATTAGGCAGTGAACTCATTCAGTGACTTGTAGACTTTTAGGACGGCCAACAGCTGCTTTCCTTAATGAGGAGTTGGTAACACTGACCTCCAGCAGCTTCCAACTGTTCATTTAAGTTCACCGTCTACATGAGAGCTGGATACCAGGGATGCTGTTGTTGGTTGCTTCAAGGTGCATTGCAAAAAAATGAAAGACAGGTAAATGACTCTGACCATATCTGTAATAATGCATGAGGTTCATTTGTGTCAGAGAGGCTCATGAAGTCCTGACATGTGTGAAACAGACAGATGTTGTCTCAATCATGTGGCTGGAACCACACAACTAAGATAAGTTAGACTGCGCAGATAACTCCTTAAATAGAAACTTCTCCTCATCATCACCAACACAGTTGTGACGACTGTCTGCAGGCTTCAACCCGATCTGAACCCAGTTACAATTATTACAATTCTCTCTCCAACAATCCTTCAACATAAACCACAGTTGTAACGGTCAGCAGTTCAACACTTGAGGGATTCTGACCTGAGAGACTCCAGTTTACAGTGTGGACTCTCCAGTCCAGGACACAGCTTCTCCAGTCCTGAATCCTGCAGGCGGTTGTTACTCAGGTCCAGTTCTGTCAGACTGGAGGACTGAGAGCTGAGAACTGAGGACAGACCTGCACACACCTCTTCTGAGAGGTTACAGCCACTCACCCTGCAGAGGAGAGAAAAAGTGAAAAATGTATGTAATTTAAACTTTGATTTTGTCATTCAACAAATGAATAAATCAGACCATTTATATGAATACTGATTAATTCAACTATTGATCATTAAGTATCGCTGCACTACAGTCTTGATCAAAGTGATCGCTGCATTCGTCTTCATGTAAAGTTTCCTGAGATGAATTATTGTTGAGAACTTGTCCTACATGAACCTGAACTCAGCTGAACAGTGAACTGAACTGATTTTCTCCATGAACACAACATTTGATTGTAATTAAAACAGATGTGTCTGTGTTTGTCCTCACAGAACTTTCTTGGAGGCTTTGACCACTGGCAGCAGCCTCAGGAGAACCTCCTCTGAAGCAGAGTATTTATTCAGGTCAAACACTTCCAGATCTTCTTCTGATGACAGTAAGATGAAGCCCAGAGCTGACCACTGAGCAGGAGACAGTTTATATGTGGAGAGACGTCCTGACCTCAGGGACTGTTGGACACTCTTCACCAGAGAACCTTCTTTCAGTTCTTTTAGACAGTGGAACAGATTGATGCTTTTCTCTGCAGACAGATCCTCAATGATCTTCTCCTTGATGTATTTGATAGTTTTCTGATTGTTCTGTGACCTTCCTTGTTTTGGTTTCAACAGACCTCGTAGGAGAGTGCTGTTGGTCTCCAGCGAAAGACCAAGGAGGAAGCGGAGGAATAAGTCCAGGTGTCCATTTGGACTCTGTAAGGCCTTGTCCACAGCAGTCTGGTAGAAGTGTGTCTCTGCAGCTTCATCTCCTGCGGTTTCACGTTTACAAGAAGTTGTTTGTTCTTCCAGCAGGTTGATTCCAGAGTTGATGAAGGTCCGATGGACATGAAGAGCAGCCAGGAACTCCTGAACACTCAGATGGATGAAGCAGAACACCTTGTACTGGTACAGGTGTTTCTCCTCTTTAAAGATCTGTGTGAAGACTCCTGAGTACACTGAAGCTTCTCTGATATCGATGCCACACTCTCTCAGGTCTGACTCATAGAAGATCAGGTTTCCTTTTTGCAGCTGCTCAAAAGCCAGTTTTCCCAGAGACTCCATCATCTTCCTGCTCTCTGGACACCAGTGTCGATCTGTCTCAGCTCCTCCGTCATACTTGACCATCTTCAGTTTGGTCTGGACCACCAGGAAGTGGATGTACATCTCAGTCAGGGTCTTGGGCAGACCTCCTCTCGTTCTGGTTTTCATGACTGTCTCCAGAACTGTGGCAGTGATCCAGCAGAAGACCGGGATGTGGCACATGATGTGGAGGCTCCGTGATGTCTTGATGTAGGAGATGATCCTGGTGGTCTGCATCTTATTTGTGAATCTCTTCCTGAAGTACTCCTCCTTCTGTTGGTTGGTGAACCCTCTGACTTCTGTCACCATGGAAACACAGTCAGGAGGGATCTGATTGGCTGCTGCAGGTCGTGTGGTGATCCAGAGACGAGCAGAAGGAAGCAGGTTCCCCCTGATGAGGTTTGTCAGCAGCACATCCACTGAGGTGGACTCTGTAACATCAGTCAGGATCTCATTGTTGTGGAAGTCCAGAGGAAGTCGACACTCATCCAGACCGTCAAAGATGAACACAACCTGGAAGTCTTCAAAGCTGCAGATTTCTTTGGTTTCAGTGAAGAAGTGATGAACAAGTTCCACCAAGCTGAACTTTCTCTCTTTCAGGACATTCAGCTCTCTGAAGGTGAATGGAAACATGAACTGGATGTCCTGGTTGGCTCTGCCTTCAGCCCAGTCCAGAGTGAACTTCTGTGTTAAGACGGTTTTCCCGATGCCGGCCACTCCCTTCGTCATCACGGTTTTGATTGGTTCTTCCCTTCCATGTGGGAGTTTCAGGACGTCTTCCTGTCTGATGGTGGTTTCTGCTCTGTCTGGTCTCCTGGATGCTGCTTCAATCTGTCTGACTTCATGTTCATGGTTGACCTCTCCAGTCCCTCCCTCTGTGACGTAGAGCTCTGTGTAGATCTGCTGCAGAAGGGTTGGGTTTCCTGCTTTAACAACCCCCTCAAACACACACTGGTACTTCTCCTTCAGCTTAGACTTCAGTCGGTTCTGACAAACTGCAGCAGAAACATCTGAATACACATGAAAAAAAAAACAATTAGTGTTACATTAAGTTAACACAACAACTTAATTCTCCTAAAGAACCAGGTTTGAACCGATACTGATCAACTAGAACTTTACGATGAGCTGTCCAATACTAACTAGAATCACTTTTACCACCAAAACACCTCTGAACATTCAGGACGTGGACGTGACAAGAACATCTGGGGTTCCTGGAGTTTCTAAGACCAGGGTGTTGGCAGTAGAGCCTAGATGGGGTGTGGGTTTGTGGGTTGTTGTGTTCTTGTTGTTGTTGTTGTGGGTCTCTATGAAGTGGAATTTCCAGGTTAAGGATTTGAAAACACCAGAAGATGATCTGATCAATAATCTGTAGAACCATCAAGACAATCTGGAGTTCACCAGTATTCCTGGAAGAGGAAATCCAGGACTAAAATCTTCCAGTTATCTGGTGTTGTTGGTGGGTTAAACATATTTATTGAGGTCCACTGCAGTCCCGTACAGGGAGGATGCTCCTGTAGGGGGTGCTGGTTCCTCACTTCCTTTCTCAGTGGTTTTAATGTTGTGGCTGATCTGATAATGTTGTTCATCTCCTGAGACTTTCTGGGTCATTTATCCAGCAGATTAAATGTTCAGAGAAATCCTCTTACTGCTCTGCAGACGCTCAGCCAGCTCCTCCTGCTTCATTCTCCTCAGGAAGTTCACTGTGATCTTCACAAATGCCTCTCTTCTCCTCCTCTGTTCTTCATCCTCACCCTCCAACAGATTCTGCAGGGATTCTGGGTAATCTAGACTCAGAACCCTTTGGATCTTTTTCAGCTCGTTCTTCACAAACATGACAATGTTGTCCTCCAGCAGCTGGAAAAGAAGACCACATGAATGACACAATCAGACTGAAACCATGGATACAAACATCAGATCCACGTTGGACAGACTGACAGTCCACTGGTCTACAAAGAGCAGCTGGAGATGAACACCAGCAGAACAGATGGAGAAGCAGTTGATGTTCATGTACAGACCAGAAATATGGAGTCCAGCTGTGTTTGATGCTGCTGGACAGACGGACCACTGGGAGGCTCTGAGCTCTGCTGGTCCACTCTGTGGAGGAATCATGAAGAATTAGCTCACATCATGTCTGTCCACACAGAGACAAACACAAGCTGAGGGTCCATGAAGACATGTTTGGATGAGGACAGTCAATCAGAGGACTGGCTGTGGTGGTGAAGGTTTACTGGTCCTGCTGGTCCCACTGAGAACATACATGTGACCTCAATGAGAGCTCTGCTGATTCACAGATTACAAGATCCAATTCTGCTCCAAGAAAAGTTACAACATCTAGAACATGGACAACTGATGGAGACATAAACCAGCTGATTAACTCTGGAGCATCATCAGGATCAGTCCTCTGGAAAGTAAAACGTCCAGATGTTTCAAACAGAGGAAAAAGCTCATGACAGGAGATGAAGATCTATGAGGTTAGATCACCATCAGGTGATGGAGGACCACAGGGGTCCAGGACTACATGGATCTACTCAAGAAAAAACATGTGGAAATTCCATAACATGAGGACTGAATTAAATATAATTAATGCATTTAAATACATCTCACCTCTCTGAAGAAGACAGTTGGTCTCCTTTAAAGTCCATAAATCTTTTATCTGAGTCGTCGCTCTTCAAGGACAAACAGCTGGATTCTTGTTCAAGAGAGTCTCTTTTCTGATGGACCCTGATGGAAGAATAAAGACTTCAAAGTTCACATTTTCTGTTCATATGAATAATAAATAAATAAAAATATATATATATTTAATCTTTTTAAAAAGTATTTAACATAAATAATTGGCAGAGTTTAGATTCACTCACCTCTTTACAGCAGAACGTCGGTCTCCTTTAAAGTCAATAGGCCAGACCTTTGACGAGTCGCTCTTCAAGGACACACAGCTTAGTCCAGGTTGAGGTTCAGGTTCAGGTCCAGATCCAGGTTCAGGTTCAGGTTCAGGTTCAGGTCCAGGTCCAGGTCCAGGTCCAGGTCCAGGTCCAGGTCCAGGTCCAGGTCCAGGTCCAGGTCCAGGTCCAGGTCCAGGTCCAGGTCCAGGTCCAGGTTCATTCCTGTAATAATGACGTTTGCTGATGTGAGTTTTCAGCTCTGACATGCAGAAGAGTCGTGGACAGTTGGAGATGCTCGTCTCACCTCTGAGCTTTGCTCCGACTCTCATGTTCCCCACACAGAGGGGTTTTAGAGGGACGGACTCCGTCCTCTCTGTCCTCACACTGGTCCATTCAGCTGAATTCACGTGCACATCAGCTCACACACACACCTTCATCTGCAGAGGAAACACACATCACTGGTGTTGTACAAAGACCAGCTGCTCCTGCACTGGTTTGCTCCTCTCTGTTGTTTTTATATCAGCGTCACTTGAATGCAGTCAGGAAACAGTGGGAGGTTGAGGAAGTCTCTTCTACAGCCGGATCTGCTCATCCTACCTGCTTTGAAGCTTCACTCAGGGCCTTTTCTTGTTTTCTGTTCAAAGATTAAAAACATACAATTCTGTGAACAACAGAGTTTTTACTGCAGAAACACAAAGTTGAAAATCTTGAACAAGCTGAAGGAGACTCGGCCTCTACGTCAGTCTGGTTACTGTAAATGTGAAGAAGCTCAAAGGTCAAACTGTCCTGCAGAGACACATTTCCTCCTTTTAAAGCCTCATCACACAACAGTTACACAAGCAGCAAAGAACAACTTCTTCCAGGAACCACACTTTATTTTGAAAGGCTCCACAGGAAACAGCAGTCTGACTTTAATGCTGGAGACGACAGCTTCACTCCAGGAAATAAAAAAACCTCAAAGTTTGTTTATGAAGAAAACTGATCATCAACTGTTCAGCACGGCGTTTTTGATCAATAATAAAACCAATAAAAATACTGTCACCTACCAATCATGTAGATTTGTCTTCAGACACAAGATTGATCAAAGTCTGCAGGTAAATCAGAAGTGAGCAGAAGTTTCTACCTTCACATGTTTGAGTCAAAAGACAAAGTTGAAGAGTGAAATAAACTTTGAAGTAACGATCCGGTTAACAGCAGCTGTCCTTTGTCCTCGGGTCTCACCTCACCGGCAGCTTCAACCCGGTTATGTTGGCTGCCAGGTTGCACTGAGACTTGAACTCTGATTATTTGAGTCAAAGTCCAGAGCAATAAACATCACCCCATGGACCAGCTGCTGCTATGGTTACCTGTCTCACTCTACGTAACCTTCTATAACATGAGCTAAGACAGTGGGATATACAGTTCTGATCCCACCTGGAAAAAATTTACTGTTATATTCATTCTTCTCCTCCTACATCTTCATCCATCTCTCAGAGCTGGACCACTGATCAACCATTGTTGAATCAAAGAGTCCGTTGATCGTAAGAGATTCACTTTTATTCCTGCACAGATGCTTCTGGTGATCCCACCGAGATGAACAATGAGATCAATACAGATGAGATCGGAACACTTCCACGTACACCCCCTGTTGATACAATCCTGAGTTAATGAAAGTCTGTTTCCGTCCTTTTTACAACACCTTTTATTACGTTTGTCTTTCAGGCTAAAACTTTCTGCTCAAGTCAACATCGTGTTTATTACAGCACACCAGAGGTCCTTCTTTACAACCTTCTTGGAAGCGTCTTCCCAGAGTCCTGCCCCTCCCCTGCTGTAAGAGGTTTTCTTTTATTGCCTTTGTCTCTGCTCGTACCACTAAGAGACCGGTCCTCCTGATCAAAGGTTGTTGTGTGAATGTTTCTTATCAGCTGTCCATCTCTGTGGAAGAGAACTCAGCCTCCAAACACCACTTTACTACTCATACAACAACACTCTCACAGTCAAAGGAACTACGTAATAAAATAATAAACCTAATAATCTAACATTTCCCTTCAGTATGTATTGAGTATGTATAAATATAAATGAAAATAATAATTTTGCTTCACCGTCACTAGCTCCAGTACAAGGACTAGAAAGGATCGGTAGTGAGGAAGAAGAGGAGAACCACCAAAGGAACCAGAGTTTTAAAGACACCTACCACCACCAAAGAAGACTCCACATCTGCTCTGTTGATATTTGGTAGTCTGATCGGAAATCAGTCATTAGAGTAACCGACCCGTTCAGATTGAGACACATTTGTGTTGATTTCCATTGTGGCTAAAATGTGCTGGTTTGTTACTGTTGCGCCTTCTACATATAATTTTACCTTAAAAACCTCAAAGAACCAAAAGTGGAGCTTGAAATTGAAACCCACCTCTTTCCTTTTTCATTATCGGTAAACACAAGAACATCTAAACAGGTGTTCTTGTGTTTTACTTCACTACTCCAGTATTTACGTGGAGAAGTTTCCATATTTTAAATCTGCTGTGACTAAATATTTTTTTTCATGTGTTTTGATTTCATTGATTTATTTATTCAGATTTCTATTGTTACTATTGTTTAATTTAATGAGTTATTTATGACGTCCAGAACCATCATCCTGTGTGACATCAATAATGACATCATCTGTTTCTGATCATGTGACATGAGTTTTCTTTTTTCCTTTTTCCATTTAAAAAAAAAAAACATTTTTCACTTTAAACCAGTGTTTTGTGGATCGTTGGTCTTGTAGTATGATTCCAGCTTTGACTGTGAGAGGTCTAGTATGAAGAGTTTCAGGACAGACACATGACTCTCTCTGCTCCCATTTAACATGAACTCCTCAAATAAACATCATAAATGTGTCTTCTGTGCCCCAAGTGGGGCTTGAACTTGTGGTGGAAATTCTCCTGGAATCCAAATGAGAAAGCAAACAGTTTCAAGTTTAACACAAAAGTTTATTTAAAAGATACACGTTGATCAGACGTGGAGAGAAGTCTCACTTGGAGAGTTCTGCTGCTCAGAGGACGAGGCAGGTCTTATAGGGTTGAATTAAAATAACTTCACAAAAGACACAGCTGCATAACTTCCTAACTGGCCGAACAAACAGTCTCACACGAGAGACTTCTGCAGAAAACTCCCTAACTACTTATCAGACTGAAGAAGGAAGATGAATCTTCTTCGTCCAGGTGCAGTTTTTAATTAGATGAGAAAGGGGAAGTTTGTTGTCCTTGACACGAGTTTAACACAGGCTTCTCAGTCAGAGCACAAGGATCCGGCTGTACAGAGGTTCTCAGAATAAGCAGATGTTTGTTAGGAGGTAAACGGATACAGGAAGTTCATATTTGCAAGTTGAAGCACACTCACTTAGGGTCAGATTAAGTTCAGACACTGTTTAAACTGGTCAGTGGATTAAATGGTTCAAACTCGTAAGTACTATGTAAATATAATATTTCTCTTACAAACCCCAACCATGAGCTGAAGAGTCTCATGCTGCACCACCTGAGCTGGCCGGGCTTTGGGCAACTGCAAATAAAAACAATATCATAAAAGTGTCTGTATTCATAAATACAAAATAATAAATATTAAAAGCAAAGTGGTTATTCTGGACTCCAGTTTCACCCAAAGTGAGCATCAGGTAACATGAGTTATTATGGGATGTTTCCATGAGCTGTGCTAAGCTGATACAGGTAGTCTGTGGTGACTGAGTGAAGGTGATTGTTGATGATCAGCACTTCCAACAGTGGAAGGACATTCCAGTTCCAGTTTTAAAAGATGAGGGTATCGATCCCTCTACCTCTCACATGCTAAGCAAGCGCTCTACCATTTGAGCTACTTCCCCTGAATTTCAGATGTTTGAAGCAACTTGTCTGAGGTGTCTGAGTCTGAGGTGAGTTGGTGTTGCCTCCAGGACCGTTACTGACACGTTTGAACCAGTCAGGAGTGACGACAAAGACACAACTCTTTACATTCACATGTGGAAAAGACAGATGTGAATTAAACCACAATGTTGCTACTTTGTGAGTGGAGGAACTTTGTGGTTTAAATGTGTCACCATTTAGTTTTTGCTTTAGTTTTTGAGACTGAGCCTTCAGTTGAATTAAATGAAATTTTATTTATATTGTGTCTGTTACAGCACAAGTTGTCTCAAGGATCTAGGATCTTTTCAGAGACGCAGGACATGACCCCTGATCAATTATTACATAAACAACGGCAGGTTAAAACAACACTTTAAGAGGGAATAAACCTGGATCAGGACCTGGATCATAAGGGGGGGGGGCCCTCCTGTTAAAGGCCAGCCAGGTAGAGCAGGAAGTTGAGGAAGAGGAGATACGTGGAAACGCCATCAAATGTACAAAAGACAAGATACATAAGTACAACCATCCGTCCGCAACAGAACTAAGACTTCCATGTATACATGACTGATACCTGGTTAGTTGGTGATCCACAGAGACGAGGACTGCAGGTCCGGATGTCTGCAGGTATCCAACAGAGACATCCACACAGACAGGTGGAGATAAACACTGGGATGGTCAGAGGGTGGGACTGCAGGTCAGTGGATCATGGTGGTGTCCCCCTGCAGCGTAGGTCTACAGCAGCAGATCTAGGATGAAGCTGTCTTGAAGACCAGCTGCTTCTTAGAAGTAGACTTAGCGGTAGTAAACTAAATAAATGAAGGATATGAGTTGTCCCTGAATGACAGCATATGAAACCCCTTTAAAGATTAATTAACTTCCATTTTACATGATGTCCTGAAATGAGGATAAGGATTATCAAGTGTACAAGTGGGTTTACAGCATTTATTCATTATACTGATGTTTATTTTGTGTTTCACTACAATCAGTCATCCTGGTAAAAGCGCAAAAAGTCCTGGGGCTCATCCAGGAATTGAATCCTGTACCTCTCACACCCAAAGCGAGAATCATACTACTAGACCAACGCGCAACAAAACCCATGTATGAAGTAAAAAATGTCTTTCTTAAGAAAAATGTTAAAAGAAAACATCACATCATGAGAAGCAGGTGATGTAATTAATGTGGTCACAAAGGATGATGGTTCTGAATGTCATAAATTATACTTATTAAAATAAACAATAGCAACAATATAAATCTGAATAAATAAGTCAATGAAATCAAAACACATGGAAATAAAAAAAACTTATTAGGTTCCTTTATCCAGTAAAGAAATTAATCACACAAGGTTCATCTATTTCTTGCATTGGCTGGGAATCAAACCCAGGTCAACTTCTTGGAAAGCAGCCATGCTGACCGCTATACCACCAATGCTGTAAGTGCAAATCTGAAATTGTGATAACACGGAAACATAATTGATGAAGGACATTGTTTGTAATGTCCCCCAGGGGTCAGTATTGGGACCTAAACTCTGTATTTGATATATAAATGAGATATGCAAAGTGTCAAAAGTACTGCACTTTCTTCTGTTTGCTGATGATACAAATATTTTCTGTGAAGAAGAGAATTTACAGCAGTTTATGGAGGAAATTATGTCAGAATTGAACAAATTAGAAAAAGTGCTTTGATATAAATTAATTATCATTAATTTCAAATAGGCAGCACGGTGGCTTAGTGGTTAGCACTGTTGCCTCACAGCAAGAAGGTTGCCAGTTCAATTCCCGGGCTGGTGGGTCTTTCTGTGTGGAGTTTGCATGTTCTCCCCGTGCTCCCACTCCAGCTTCCTCCCACAGTCCAAAAACATGCAGTGTAGGTTAATTGATCTTCCTAAATTGTCTCTAGGTGTGAATGTGAGCATGATGGTTGTCTGTCTTCTATGTGGCCCTGGATAGACTGGCGACCTGTCCAGGGTGTACCCCTGCCTTTCGCCTGATATGCGTTGGGATAGGCTCCGACAGACCCCCGTGACCCGGAAACGGATAAAGCGGGTATAGATAATGGATGGATGGATTGATAATTTCAAATAACGTGAGCTAAGACAGTGGGAGATACAGTTCTGATCCCACCTGGAAAAAGTTATGGTCCTTCTGTCAATAATGAGTGTGGGAGTGTCCAGCATTTCAGCACTGGACAGCAACCATTAATACAAGCTTATCAGCAGCACTACTAACCCTCTTCATCTTCTTCCTCCTCTTCCTTACAAAAACATTGTGCTGAAAAAAGAGATATTTTTGACAGATCAAAAGAACAAGAAAATATAGCAGGTCTAGGTGTAGGTGACCGAGCACTGCCTGCACAGAAGAGAGGTCAAATAATTGATTTGGTTATTTATTTTTCATATTGATCATATATGGCCAACAATAAAAAATACTGTCAAAACATCATTAATCACTTTACTTAATTTTTAAAACGTTAACAATTTGTTAATATGTTAATATTTTAAAGGACAGATAAATGAACAGAAAAGACAAAGTTGTGGACAGTTTTCAAATATGGGATTGGATAAATACCAGACTGAAGAGAAACAGAGAAAATTCAACCAGGTGAGTGTTTTACAGCAGAACCAGGACCCACCCTGCTCATCGATGTAACTTCAGTGGACAGCTGCTCCTTGTCAGTGATAAAGTGGCAGGTGACTGCCAGATGTGTGTCCATGTGTGTTCTTCATGGACTACCACACATGTGTCAGAGCCTCGGGTGTCACGAGGACGTCACTAAATTCAGGACTGTTCCAGACGCAGACTTAAGCGTCTGAAGATGGACCACACGTGTCAGCAGCCCACTGATCCACGAAACGAGACTGAGTCTGTCGGTTCTCAAAACACACTGAAAAAAAAAATCAGAAAGATGTTTGTCTTCAGGAAATGAGAGCCATCACAGAGAATGATGCTGCAAAGATGCAGCAGAGATGCAGAAGGACAAAGATCCAACAGAAGAACATATTACATTAATAAGATGTGTTGAACAATGGAGCAGAAACTCATCCTTTTAAAAACAAGATGCACGCTCCAAAACTCCTGTCCTGAGTATCTTTTACTTTCAGATTTTGTATTTGAGTTATAGACAGTATTTTACAATATTTTATTGAAAAGAAGGAATATATTTTCATTAAATAGCTAAAACTGATATCCTTATGAAGCTGATTTAATTCAAAGTTCAGCTCTGAAGATGTTTGTTAGTTATTTACGATCAGTAAAAGGTTTTCACAGCTTCTCCAAATCAGATATGATGGTTGACATGAGTAGAGATCAGGTCTCTTCAGTCGGTTACTTTGTTCAAATGTTCAACGCAACAATTGGAAATTATTCCACCATATTAAGATATATTATCTAGTTATGTTATTATATATAAAATTTGGAAATCAAAGCAAATCAATGCTCAGTGAAACAGAACACAGAAGAGGGCGCTGTTGCTACGTTTGGGAACGTGCACATGTTATCTTGGTCTTGAGCCAATCAGTTCCCTTAATCAGATGTACATGGATCTAAATACTTACTTGGTCATGTAGCCTTGGAACGTCATCAAAGACACCTGATGTCACTGATGACATCACTGAATAGTGCATAAGGAAGTTCTACATAGCACTTTTTAAAGTGCTCTAAAGAGAATGTTTGGGTCATTCCTTCCTCTTTTCACAAACAGCTGCATGAACACTTCCAGTCAACGTGCATGTGAGTCAGTTTGAAGATAACTGGCAGCTGCATGTGTGATGTTTTCCAGGTTTGCACCGGAAAGATCCAACAGAACAATCAACAAAGAACTGTGGATCAACAAGATGCTGGACTAAGAGACACTGTGAAAGAAAAAGACGAGTACAGCAGCTTGTTCTGTCTCACGTTTTCAACATGTTTACTCAACAGTGATTTTACCTGCTATAAGATATAACTTTGTTTGGAAGAGATGAGGTGAAAGCAGCAGAAGTGATCTGTGGACCGTCGTCTGAAATGAAGGACTCTGTGTTACCATGACGACTGAAGACAGATGTAGGAACTGGGGGAGTGTCAAGCATTTCAGCACTGGACAGCACCCATTACACAACTGACTCACACCACAAGAGCTCTTTTCCCATTACTCCAGGGAACATCTTTCTCTCAAAGAAAACGTAAACTTTACCATCCCTTTTTTTTATTTCCTCTTTTCTCAGGACTCAGAATTTCTCAACAGAAACAGGAAAACAGGACCACTCCTGACCCTTAACAATAGCGTTTAAAAACAATCTCTTACTTCTCTGGTGGTTCGTTTTTTCTCTGTTCGGATCTTGTCAATCCGCCGTTGCCAGAAAAAGTTTGACCCAACAGTGCCGGCCTGGCGAAGAATTCACCTCCCAGGTCTTTGTTTCAGGTCTTGTTGACTCTGGCCGTGCACGGGCTTCGGCGTGTCGTCACCTCCTGGCAGCGGGCGCGTATGTTATGATCCCATATTTTGACACAAAAACTGATAGGGTTTTATTACTCCATGAGGATGGACATGAACCACACGAAAGACAGTATTCCTGGTTAACCTTTGCAAAGGGAGGAAGGCCGGCACAGATGTGTAAACACACACACACATGTAGCTATTCTCCCTTCTCCCTTGCAGCGGCTTCTTTCTTCACAGAGAAACAGGGCGGTCCCATGATTTGTTGCAAACCAGCACAAGGCCTGAATGCTAGATAGATGACAGATAGAGAAACAAAAACAGTTTGGAACTGTTTTTTAAACATACTGTGGATCTTAATCTTGGGTGTTCCTGTCTTTTCTCTTGCAACCAACACTACAATCTTGTGAATACAGACAGTACAAAAGTATAACTGAAGACAATCATGTAATAATATACTCATAACTTTAACAAGTAGTGTTACAGCACAGCTACATCGTATTAATGAGACCAAAAACAGTGGGATACTGAATTTTGACTTCAGATTAACAACTATGCAAATTCAGCGCTGCCAGAAATGTGCATAAAAAAAAAACAAAAAAAAAAAACACCTAAAAAAAAAAAAGTGTGAAAGTGTAAAAAAGGTTTTTGTGATATATGCAGTTTCTTCAATAAGAAGAGTTTCCATTACAGGTATAACTTTGTGATATTTGGATTTTGCTCAAATATCAGGACAATGAAAACACAAATAATGAAGAGGATCTCCATCAAACTGTTGGACCAACACGGCAGAAATGTGATTTT
This sequence comes from Xenentodon cancila, assembly GCA_014839995.1. Lineage (NCBI taxonomy): Eukaryota > Metazoa > Chordata > Actinopteri > Beloniformes > Belonidae > Xenentodon > Xenentodon cancila. The sequence continues at coordinate 15,198,097 of CM026220.1, read as the reverse complement.
ACTGTGACATCATGGAGAGAAACTCTCACCGTCATCGGTCCGTCAACAGTCTTCACATCAGGAGTCATCAGGAGCCCAGGCGGCCTCTGCTGGGCTGCTGGCGATCCAACATCAACTGGGACTTTCCTGTCATTTGACTTTGTTAGATGCCACCAGGTACAAATGAGTCAACCTCTGCATCAGTAGCAGCACAAACCCCTCTAGTCATGTAGGATCCAGATCCATCCAGACTTTTACATCTGCTGTCTTTCACTCTGCTTCCTGAGACCCTGAAGACCTCCATCCTACCTGAGCAGGAGATCCCTCTTTCCTTTTTTTTATTTCCTCCTCTTTCTAGTCCAGTTCATGTTTTTGTTTAAGTAATTTCTTAACATTCCTCAAAACATATTATTTTAACAAACTACATATAAATCAAACAAGAGTCAAGTCAAAGTCGAAGTCAAGTTTATTGTCAATTCTACCACATGTGAGATACATACAGAGAATCGAAATTACGTTAATCTCAAACCCTCGGTGCTACACAATAAATAAATTGTAAGCACAAAGTGCAAATTAAAAAGAAATAAGTTATGGCAAAACGTAGACAAAAGACGGCATGTGGGTGTTCAAGGATGAACCTTCCTTTTCTTTTGATGCTGTGGAGATTTTTGGGTTTCTTGTATTATTATTACCATGTTAACTGCTTCCTTTGTGTTGGAGTTCTCCATCAAAGAGGAATTCTCCATCAAAGAGGAAAAAAAAATAAGAAAACATAAACTTAAGGAATTTCATTTATCTTTAGAGAAAAGATAAAAATATGTTATCAAGTGTCAAGTAATAAAGTAAAATAAAGTAAAGTTTGGCTTAAGGTTTTTCTTCCACTAGGGAAGTTTTTACCTGCCGCTGTTTATGTAATAATTGCTCGGGGGTCATGTTCTGGGTCTCTGGAAAGCGCCTAGAGACAACTTGTGTTGTAATAGACGCTATATAAATAAAATTGAATTGAATTGAATTAAAATCAGCCAACTTTTTCAAAACAGGCAATAAACTTTCTGGATCTGCAGATTTGTTTTAGATTTGGAATATTTAAGAACTTTAAGGATTGTGAAGACCTGTCCCTGCAATGTGGAGTTGGGACCTGGTGTCCATGTAGGCGTCTCCACCAGTATGAACCTAAACTGGTGTGAACAGTCCAGGCCAGTCAGTTGTGAACTTGTCCAGTTTCCTTTGACGGCTGTCTCAGATAATCAGTATAAGTAATGTACTTGCAGTTAACAACACGAAAGTGTATGCATCATGGCTGTCACATGTATTGTGTTTTTGTTTGGCACATCAGTCGTGCACGTACCCCAACAAATATGTGACACAACCTGCATTACATCCATGACCACTAGTGGAGCTAGTTGACAGTAATTGAGCGGTCAGCGCCGGTCAGCAGCTCTGTAATCTGCTGCACTGGTGTGGCTGATCAGGTCAAGAAATCTGATGCAACAAGTTGTGAAAATTTACCGTCTATTCAACATCTATACGGTGAAACTTCATGTTTGCAGAGACAATTTAACACGTCAGCAACCATTAATACAAGCTTATCAGCAGCACTACTAACACTCTTCATCTTCCTCCTCCTCTTCCTTACAAAAACATTATAATTTATTTAATAATTATTATGTATTGCGCATATTGATCATATGGATCAAGAACTTAGCAGAAATCCTCATTAGTAAAGTGGAGAGTATCTCTGCCTGTCACGCAGAAGACCGGGGTTCGATTCCCCGACGGGGAGACCAGCTGTTTTGTTTAATGGTTCCTGGATGATTGATAACAAGATCAAAAGGTTTCAGTCAGACACCATCAGCAGTTTCCTGCAGAAGAAGCTTCTCAATGCTGCAGCTGGACCAGAGTAAAGACTGCTTGAGGAAGGATGATGTGACATAAGTGATAAACACAAAAGCCCAGAATATAACTGTCTAAACTAAAGAAATAAACTGTGTTATTTACATTTCCATTTATTTTAACAAGTTCTTCACTGGTAAAATCACACCATACACACGTTTGTGCTGTTTGCTTCGGATCAGCAACACAGAAACGTGACAACAAACGTATCGTAAAAGACAGCTGAGAAGCCGCAGCCGTCATTTACGCTCAAACTACCAACTCTTTTAGATATGCCTACATACTTTTACAAGTATGTTTTTTTTTTCCTTATGGTTTTTTTTTTTGTTCTAATTGTACCTTTAATGTTTCTTTTGCATCCTGCTGTAGGTTCTATGTAAAACAGTTTTTGGAGGTCATGAATGCCTGGTCAGGATGAAAAGTCTTGTGTCTGATCTTCAATCCTGAATTTTATTGTGCTTTTTAAAATAAAGTTGCTATTAAAACATTAATGTCATATTCCTGCATTGTGTCCTAAAATTCAAGGTCCCATCTGGGGAGCAACATCCTGTCCCCAATTGTTGTCTACAATCAGAAACTTTTCCAAGATCTTAGACACACATATTGACACAGATTAACTGTAGCAAAGAGAAGCCTCCACCCATCACCCACCTATGTCTCCACCTATGTATAGATTCATGTCAGGTTCACTGATGGAGGAATTCCCGTCACTTCCAGCATTCTTGTAGGTGAGTGGGGACACAAACCAAAATTTGACATCACATCTGAGTGATCAGTCCCGTCAGATGTTTTTGTCATTGGAGGAACTTTGTGGTTTAAATGTGTCAACATTCAGTTTTTGCTTGTTGAGACTGTGACTTCTATTGAATGAAATGTTATTTATATAGAATCTGTTACACCACAAGTTGTCTCTAGGAATTTTTTCCAGTCACCCAGAACATGACCCCCCAGCAGTCAGCTTCAGCAAACGGCAGGTAAAAACTCCCCTGGTGGAAGAAAAACCTTAAGCCTAATAGTGGCAAGAAAAACTCCCCTTTAAGAGGAAATAAACCTGGATCAGGACCTGGATCATCAGGGGGAACCCTCCTCCGGCCAACAATAAAACATATCAAGATCAAACACTCAACAGAACTCCATGCTAATATAGTGGACGATAGCTCTGCCTGTCACACAGAAGACTGTGGTTCGATTCCCCGACAGGGAGACCAGTTGTTTTGTTCAATGGTTCCTGGATGATTGATAACAAGATACATAAGTGCAACCATCCATTAGCAGCAAAACTAAGACTTCCATGTTTATATGACTGATACCTGGTTAGTTGGTGATCCACAGAGACGAGGACTGCAGGTCAGGATGTCTGCAGGTATCCAACAGAGACCTCCATGCAGACAGGTGGAGGTAAACACTGGGATGGTCAGAGGGGGGGACTGCAGGTCAGTGGATCATGATGGTGTCCCCCTACAGGAGTCCTCACAGTAAAGTACGGTATGTTTAAATATTTACTATGCTTATTTATAGACAATCAAATCAAACCAATCAAAATAATGAGACCTACACGTGTGGTTGAAATTTATTACATTTACATAGAAAGCTTGTTTTATTACAGGAGTCTGAATGCAGCTGCTTACTTGAAACTAGTTAAAGTAACTTATATTGTATTTTGATTATAAATGCATTGTAAATACATAAATAACTTCTGTCATCATAAATCCCTTAAGAATGACCTATGTACGATCACGAAAAAGAAAATAAAGTAGGACAACCCTTTGGTTTATAGGTTACAGTAGTTTTATTTGCAGCGCTGCAGCATTGTTTCTATAGTGATTTGCTGCCACCTGCTGGTCACATAAAATGTTGCATTTAATAGAGTTGCAGATTCTAGGAGCTTTCATTACACCTTTACAATATCATCAAAAATAATTATCATTTATAAATGATTATAATCAATTACGCTCCAGATGACACCAGGTTTTAAAATTATGTACAGAAAGCTCAGAAGAACAAAGATATGACATTTTACGCTGTCACATTATTAATTTAAACATTTGGTAACAAATGCAACTTAAAAAATTTAATTTAACTTATAATATTAAAGTAAAATTTAATATTGTTAAGATTTTCTTGAGCGCATATAGAAGATTAAGTACAAAGACGTCAGGGATTTTATATAAAACATATGATATTGTATTTTATATATATTATATATATACCATTATGACATAACTATTACAATCTAATATCTAAATATTTATATAAAAATCATTATAATTATTAGATCAGCTTTTTTTCCTTTAATAGCTGTTAAGTTTTTTTAAGTGACTTATTAAAATTCACTCCTGTTAAATGAAAATCATGTTTACGTTCAAAGAAAAGTAAACAGCCAATCAGAAGCAGTGAACTTTTTCCCTGATGGGGTCGGACCACCTTTATACTCCAATACTGACTTGAAGAATAGTTGTTCTTGTGTTTTACATCACTACACTAATATTTACTCAGGGAAATTTGTATATTTTCAAGCTGCTGTGAGAAAACAGAATTTTGTTTTGCTGTGTGCATTTTGTCCTTTGACATTGTTAGAAACACTTTGACAACTAACAACTGGAGCATTTTGTCTGTTTGCTTGTTTCCTGTCTCTACTCGTGTTGTGTGTCGTCTTACTTCGTATCACAAACTCTGATTAAACCGATCAGTTTTACTGGTTGTATTTTAGTTCTATTTGTTTTGTATGTTTATAAATCTGTAAATCCAACCACAAACAAAGACTTTCAAAATACAGGAAACCTGTTTGCAAAGCATCAAGTTGCTTCAAGCATCTGTAAATCAGGGGAATTAGCTCAAATGGTAGAGCGCTCGCTTCGCATGTGAGAGGTAGAGGGATCGATACCCTCATTCTCCACGTTCAACTGTTTATGGTTCATCTGTGAAAACTGGAATGATCAGCTTCCTTCTACATTTGAAAATTCTTAACATCAACAATCACCTTCACTCAGTCACCACAGACTACCTGTATCAGCTCAGCACAGCTCATGGAAACATCCCATAATAACTCATGTTATCTGACGCTCACTTTGGGTAACTGGTCGTTAAAAGACCAGTTAACATGTGAATGTTGAGTTTGAGCACAACTCCAGACTTGTATACAAACGTTCCCTTGGCTGTCTGATCTGACCGGTCATGACGTGTTTAGTCACATGTGGTCCTTCGCCTGTCTGGGTGGAGTCCAGAAGGAACTTCAGTTTGAGTCACACAGGATGTGAAACGGGAGCGTAACGAGGATTTCTAGTCTCACCATCCTCACAAACCCCACTGGTCTCAGAAGATTGTTGTGGTCACAGGACTGTCTGTCTGCTCCTTCTGTCAAGTAAAAACTCTTGTTGCTTCATCAGGACCAACCTGAGTGGACTCATCATGACCTCACTATGACCTCACAGAGTGAAAACCTCCATCACAACAGCAAAGCAAGAAAACTACATAATACCTGACAAGTTTCTACAAATCTTTGTAATAAACCAGGAGTCTGAGTCTTAACTAGCAGAGGATGGTTTCGATCCATCGACCTCTGGGTTATGGACCCAGCACGCTTCCGCTGCGCATCTCTGCTGTGCATTCATGGTTGTCCCTGACTTTGGAGGACGCCGTCTTACCCCTTTGACCACTGACTGGGGAAACCTGAAGTTGACAAAGAGCCAGTCCTCCAGAGCAAATCAAAATCCCGTGTTTATTCCTATTCTCCTTTCTCTGTCTCCCAGCTCAACACGACTTTCCCGGACTGGAAGTCTTCCTTTCCTGAACTCTCTCACTGGACGTTCAGCTCCAGTAAACATGCACCTGAGTTCCTTCATAGTTCCCGTCTCTGTTTGTTGCTGTATGAGCTTTCATCATCATTCTCTACGTATGGAAATATAGAGACACGTAATAGATGGAATATTTATCAATATGTGGATTTTATTTTTAATTCCACGTTAACATCTGACAGCAGACAAAACTTTGTGTTGCATCTGAATCTGCAACATTAAAACTCAACTCATCAACATCTGTCTCATCTAACTGCCGACTAAACTGCCACCTGCAGTCTCAACACGCCAATAAAAATCCACTTTCTCTTCCATCATCCTTGATCCAAATATTTTTGTCTAAGGTAGGTTTAAATCTCCGTCACAAGTGCAGCAGATGCCAAGTGGACCCTCACCTACGACGTTGTTCATCAACCAGTTTGTCCTGTTAGCTGTCAGGCTGGAGTCCAGATGTGTCAGTACACTTGTTAGGTCTTGTGAAAGCTTTCCATTTGTGCTCCACTAAGTTTTGAATGTGGAATACTTCTCCACCTTGAACCTCCGGAATCACTTCTGTAGCAGCTTGAACCTCCTCCACCATCTGCTCCACGACGAGCTTCAACCTCCTTCTGCTTATTTGGGATATCAGCTGCACAAACCTCCACTTACTGGCCTTTTTAAAGAGAAAAAGCCACATGTGGCTTTTTTATGTGCTCATGTGTTCTGGAGGCCTGATTCTGGAGGTGAGGTTTCTGATGGAGGCCAGAAAGAGGAGTAGGAGGAGCATTTACTCTTTAGAGGAGACAGAACTGATGTAGAAAAGGACTAAAATAAAAATACCAAAAATAAAACCAGAACAGCTAAATTCAGCTGCAAGTGGTGAACGTTGGGGTCCAAACAGAATCACTGCAGTTCACAGCTGAATGTCTTCAGCCAGTCGACACTTTAGGTCGTAGAAACAACTGAAGTCTTGTGTAAGTTTATGAAATGTTAGTTTGTATCTCAGTGAGTTCATTAAATATTGACGTGTGTGAGTTGGTGACGATCTGTGGTTGACACTTACAGAGGATCTCAGAGCAGCTGTCAGCACAAGTTTGGTTAAGTTTGGATCAAATATTTGATCTGTGATCAAACATCTTTACAGATGTCCCAAAAAGCATCTCTCTTGAAATAAAGACAATCCTACCAGTATGTTAAAAGTTGATTTGCACCAGTCTAAACTACATTTACAGTTTTTATCGTTAAAATCTGGATGTCATAAGTTTCAGAGTCAGAATGTGAACACATAACTCAAATATTCATCAGTGTGAATAATAACAGTTTTACTCTGCAGAACTTTACTGCAGATACCCAGAATTTAATTTCATCTCATCAAGAATATAATAGTGGTGTCGTCCTTCATTTGTTGTAAGAAAATGAGTTTAGTTCTGCTTTGATTTGGATCCCTCCATCATTAATTTTATACACAATATCTGCTCAAGTTTGTGGCTATTTGTTTTTTATTTGCATGTGATTTCAATTTTAGCAAACACTTAAATATGTATTTATTTATACAAACTCACATATACAAACTGTCTCATTGAAGCATCAATAGTCAAACTGTCTTGTAAAGAACAAGTCAAGAGCATTGTACGAAAGTAGGAAAGTAGGAAAGTGTAAAAAATAGCAATGCATTTAATCATAAATACTAAATAAAAAGTAAAATATTTCTAAACAATAAATAGTCATTAACATTTTGATTATGTATCTACAGTGTGATAAATGACAACGGTTTACCAACAGCTGAATATAGAATATAGCACATAGATGTAGTTGTTGCTCTGGATTATTGCACATTATTAAGAGTTTACCAGAACACCAGAAACAGGTTCTACTTCAAGGAGAGAAGGTTAGTAACATACAGCTCTGGGGGTCGTCTGGGAAATTGAACCTGTTACCTCTCGGCACAAGGTGCAAACATCAAATGTTTTTTCTCAATAAAAGAAGTAAAGCTGCTGTCTTAATGACATCAGAAAGGATGGTGGTTCTGGAGGTTATAAATAGCACTTGTTTAAATAAACAGTAGAAACAACAGAAGGTTGTTTTCTCATAGCAGCTCGAAAATATACAAACTTTCCAGAGTAAATATAAGTGTAGTGAGGTAAAACACAAGGCAATTCAGTGTCAGCAAGTAAATTGTGACAGACAGTTGATCTGAGCAGGAAAGTTTTACACATCAATGTATTAGTGATTTAACCAACAATAAACATACTGAGAAATCTGGGCTGCAGTTTACATGAAGTTTAACATCAAAGTCATTTTTTTGCACTGATGTGCAATAAAATGTAGATGGATGATGTGAGAAGCTCTGGTTGGAGGATTCAATCATACCGGCTGGAATAGAGGGAGGACACGTATTTACCTGATGGAAGTAGGTGGTTGCATCTTAAGTTAGGCTCCGACTCTGGATGGTGGAAATTTAAGGTGGATATTTGGATTGGACCCTGTGATGGAGTCAACACATGGTGCAAAAAGCAAATGTCACTTAAATATGTAACATTGACGAGGACAAATATATGTTGATGAAAAAATGTCTAACCAGGTTTCTATCAGGGTTCATTTCTTCCTTTGCAGCTAAATGACAACATGTAAAGTCTTGGTAATAAAGCTGCACTGAGCACATATTTGTTCTGGGTTTCTTGGTCAGAACTTGTTACATCACACATGAGGATGTGCAACAAACCACATGTCACATTTACCTGCATGAAGCTGCCAGATTTGAACAACCGAGCCAACAAAAACCGGCATGAAGAAAACAGTCGGACTGCCCAAAAGTCACCGTCAGGAGGTTTGTATTTCCATCGTCAGCAAGAACCGACATTGTGAACAATCCAAAGAACATTTACTATTAATGGTAAAAATTGTTATATTCAAATAGTCTTTAAACAGAAGTGACCTTATTTCCTGTTTTAAATCTGATTCACCATTGGATTCATCTTAACATGTAAACACATAAATGTAAACTTCCTTGAATACTTCCTGTTCTTCTTCAGGTTGTTTTCATGTGTTTAGGTTCTGGTTGAAGGGGAACAATCTCAGCAAAGAGGTCCAGTCCTTCCTCTAACAGCCTCTGACTCCACCTCCACCAGGAGGATCTCCATTCCTGACCTGCCTTGGGACCTTCTCCTGGTTGCTCCTGCTACAAACAGCTCCTGATGATTGAGGTGTCAAGCAGAAGTACCAGATGCCCCAAACACACTACTCGGTATCACTCTTTAAATCGGAGTCCCGCCTGGATAACTACATTTTTCTCACTCCAACAATGTGAGCAAAACCTGTTTCAGCTGCTTGTATTTGCAGTTTTCTTTCTTTCTGTCGCCACCAGCTACCCGTGACCAAAGGTGGGGGAAGGGAAGTAGACCAACCCTCCTCAAAACCCTACCTGATCATGTTGGAGGGATTTGTGTACCAGAGCAGTTGAAGGCCCGTGTTGACTCCAGACATATCTAAAATAATGGACTTGGTTTTTTATTTGACATATTGATCATATTTGGCCAAAAATAAAACCTACTGTCAAAACATCATTAATAAAGTGAAAATGTCTCACTTCAAATAGCGTTCCATGCAGTTCATGCAGCTGTTTGTGAAAAGAGGAAGGAATGATGAAAACATGCTCTTTAGAGCACTTTAATGAGTCTTATGTAGAACTTCCTTATGCACTATTCTGTGATGTCATCAGGGACAGGTGTCTTTGGTAACGCTCCAGGCCTACATGACCAAGTAAGTATTTAGATCCATATAGATATGCATCTGATTGAGAAAACTGATTGTTTCAAAACCAAGATAATATGTGCACGTTCCCAAACAAAGCAACAGCGCCCTCTTCTGTATTGGTGGCGGTTTTGAGTGTAAGTGACGGCTGTGGCTTCTCAGCTGTCTTTTACGGCACGTCTGCTGTCACGTTTCTGTGTTGTTGACCTGAAGCAAACTACACAAACAGGTGTATGGTGTAATTTTACCAGTGAAGAACTTGTTAAAATAAATGTAAAGGTAAATAACAGTTTATTTCTTTAGTTTAGACAATTATATTCTGGGCTTTTGTGTCTATCACTTATGTCTCATCATCTTTCCTCAAGCAGTCTTTACTCTGGTCCAGCTGCAGCATTGAGAAGCTTCTTGAGCAGGAAACTGCTGATGGTGCCAGACTGAAACCTTTTGATCTTTTTATCAGTCATCCAGGAACCATTGAAAAAAACAGCTGGTCTCCCCGTCGGGGAATCGAACCTCGGTCTTCTGCGTGACAGGCAGAGATACTGTCCACTATACTAACGAGGACTCCTGCTTGCCTTCTTTTATTGTTGGCAATATATGATCAATATTGACACAATAATATTTGACAACACTGGGATGGTCAGAGGTGGGACTACAGGTCAGTGGATCGTGGTGGTGTCCCCCTGCAGCAGGTCTACAGCAGCAGATCTAGAATGAAGCTGTGTTGAAGACCAGCTGCTTCTTTGAAGAAGAAAAAGAGGAGAGGGAAGCAGCAAGGGCTGTGTTGTACACGGTTGGTGACTCACAGTACCCTTGTGGCATGCGGGTGAAAGTGTATCCTCGCCCGTTAAACTGAAAAGCAAACCAGAATTGAGAGTCTGGGTGAACTGGCACAGAAAAAAATGCATTGGAGAGATCAAGAACAGAAAACCACTTAAAGTCAGGAGGAACATTTGACAAAAGAGTGTAGGGGTTTGGACAAACTGACGCGCGACAGATCGCAATGCACCGGAAACTCGGTGCGGACAGCTGCCACCAGTCCTTGAGCCCACTCTCTGTAGTTGCGGTTTTCAGGTGGCTCATCCTGCTGAGTTTCTCTCCAAGCAGGACTGACAGGTTGTCTGTACTCTTCAAAAAGGCGTCTAATGACAGAAAATTGTGTAGGTGAGAAGATTTGCATCGTTACCCTGCCATCTCATGAGAAGTGAGGGTGTTTTCATTGATGAAGGTCTGCAGTTCTCTTCCTGTTTTATGGCATCTTCACACTTCACCGGGCTTTGGGATGTAGTAAGGGGGCGGCGAGAGAGACGGGGTCAGCGGCTGCTGCACCAAGATCTTGTTCCAGGGGGGGGTTGGTGGAGGTATGGTGGAGGTATGGAGTCCAGAGACGCATCAACTGGAGTCTCCACGAACCCTGGAGAGAAGGATAGAGGCGTACTAAGGGAGAAAAATTATTAGGAACAGTCGTAGTCTCTGTTGGTGATTTTTCATGTCATTTTTTCCTTATATCAGTCACTTTCAATGCAGTCACAGCTTCACACGCCTGTTGCCTTTCTCTCCTTTTTTTTTTACTTTGCTTCCCACTTGCTCAAACATTCTCATTTTTCCCATACTTTTTTCATACATTGAACATCACTTACTTTTACCTTCTTTTTTACATGCTTTTTCTTTCTTCAATCAACCCATCTCTTACTTGTTGAAGTTGGTTCTTGCTCAGAGAACCACCTTCAAGAAAACCATAATATTTACACCAATAATTCACAAAGTCACCACATTCTGTACAATATTTTTCTTTCAAAAGTTTCATTAAAAAGGAGAATATACACCGGTATTCATTTCTTTCACATTTACATTTCCCATTGTGTGCAAAATTATCACTGGTCTTCCTCAAATAAACTCACGGTTATTTAATCTGGTCTTACTTAACAAAGAAATTGTCAAATTCACAGATTTTTCTTCCCGTTCTTGTCTTAGTCAGACTCACAGGGCTACTATTTTCTGGTCTTGCATGTACTCACAGATTCAGTCTGGTCTTGTATATACTCACAGATTAATTAACCTGATCTTGTCTTAGTCAGACTCACAGGACTTAAAATCACCTGATCTTGTTTCAGGTCACAGGACTTAAAATTACCTGGTCTCGTTTCAGCTCACAGGACTTAAAATTACCTGGTCTCGTTTCAGCTCACAGGACTTTCACCTGTTCTCGCATCAACTCACAGGACTTAAAATCACCTGGTCTCGTTTCAGCTCACAGGACTTTGATCACCTGTTCTTGCATCAACTCACAGGACCTAAAACCGGTCTTGTTTATTTGAGGTCACAGTGTTAACCTTCCCTGGTCTTGGCTATAGACGTCATTACCTCACAGGCTTTACAGGTTTAAACAATTTTTTTTAACCCCAAAAGAAATAAAAAGAATAAAAAGTTTAAAAAAATAACACAATTCAGTAATAAAATGGGATACTTCTCACCGGATTCAATCCACCGCTATTATTTGAGCAAATCCCGTCACGGTCAATCGGAACGACGGACCGAGGTCCCATAGGGAAAAGGTGGCCAGCCTCCACGGTCCGGCTCCGACGGACACATCCGGGATCCCACTTCTGACACCGAAATTGTGGTGGAAATATTCTGGAATCCAATGAGACAGCAAACAGTTTCAAGTTTAACACAAAAGTTTATTTACAAGATACACGTTGATCAGACGTGCAGAGAAGATCTGAACCAGGCAACGTCACATGAGTTAAAGCTGCACAGCTCCCTAAATGGCAGAGCTTGTCTCACGTGAAATACTTCTGCAAGACCCCCTTACTGCTTATCAGACTTAAGGAGGGGGGAAGTGGGAACCTTGTCAAGGTGTAAATTTTAAGGGTGTGAGAAACAGAAAGTCTTTGTTTAAATTTAACACAGGCTACATAGTCAAAATACAAAGAAGAGGCTTATACTTAAAACATGCTTACTTAGGGTCATATTAAGTTCAGACAATGTTTAAACTGCTTATTAGAATAAGTGATTCAAACTAGTACTATGTGAATATAATATTTCTCTCACACAGTGGTAACCATTGTCATTTTCTCCCGACTGGAAATCAGACTAATCAGTTTTGTTAGTGGTCGTGTTCGGGCCACTGTTTCCTGGATGATTTTGATCACGGCAGCTCTTACCTAAAGTCTCTATGTTGGATTGAATCAGAAAATTTAGTCTGAGGTTTATTCTTGTACTTAGCTCACTACTGACTTGCCTGGACCATTCATACCAGTGTAGGTTCATACCAGTGGAGACAACTACATGGACCGTTCATGCCAGGTTCTAACTACACTTGCAGGGACATGTCTTCACAATTCTTAAAGTTCCTAAATATTCCAAATCTAAAACAAATCTGCAGATCCAGACAGTTTATGGCCTGTTTTGAAAAAGTTGGCTGATTTTACTTTATTACTTGACACATATTTTCATCCTTTTCCTAAAGATAAATTAAGTAACTTAAGTTTATGTTTTCTAATGTTTTTCCTCTTTGATGGAGAACTCCAACACAAAGGAAGCAGTTTTAATGGTAATAATAATACTAGAAACCCAAAAATCTTCCCAGCATCAAGAGAAATGGAAGGTTCATCCTTGAACACCCACATGCTGTCTTTTTTCTGCGTTTTTCATGTTTGATTTATATGTAGTTTGTTAAAATAATATGTCGGTCATTGATGACGGTAACAGTTTCTCTCCATGATGTCACGGTAAAATCACATTTCTGCTGTGAGGGTGCAACAGTTTAACACCTCCCATTTACCAAAAAGAGAGATCCAGGTGTTTGATGGAGATCCTCTGCATTAGTCGAGTTTCCATTGTCCTGAGATTTGTGCAAATCCCCAAATATCACAAAGGGAAACCTGTAATGGACCCTCCGAGCCAGAACCAGCCGACTGAAGGACAGCTTCGTCCACCAGGCTGTCAGGACACTTAACACTCTCCCTTCTCTTCCACCGTTTCCCGCCTTGCCCCCCCCTCACTCACTCTGATCTCAGTATCTGTATTTTGGCAGAACTGGACCGCCTGCTTTGCACCATGTCACTTTAAACAAACCGAAAAACTGTTGTTGTCATGTCACAACTTGTTTCTTGTCTCTTTTTAACCTGCACTTTGTGTTTAAAATGTATTTATTGTGTAGCACCGAGGGTTTGAGGGTAACGCAATTTCGATTCTCTGTATGTATCTCACATGTGGTAGAATTGACAATAAACTTGACTCTGACTCTGACTCTGACTAATGGAAACTCCTCTTATTGATAAAACTGCAAATATCACAAAAACCTTTTTTACACTCTCAGAAGATGTTTTTTAGGTATTTTTCTTTTCTTATTTTTTGCACTTTTCTGGCAGTGCTGGATGTGACGTAGTGTTAGTGTTAATCTAAAGTTAAAATCTAGTTTCCAGCTGTCGTTGGTCTCATTAATATGATGTAGTTGTACTGTAGTTGTATGTAACACGACTTAATCATCATGTTTTACATGAGGACTTTACTCTGAATGATCATCTGAATGATCATCTGAATGATCATCTGCTGTCTTCATCCTCTGGTGACTATTTCCCCAACAGTTGTAGCAGCAAGAACAATTATTTAAGAGATAAGATAAGATGTCCTTTAAAGATATAGATAGATGTAGATCCTCGGGGGATGCTGGGGACTATAACAGCCCCCCCACCTCAAATCAGCAGCATTATACAACAACCTTGATATGCCCATGAACATAAATGAACTTAATAAATGAAACAAGTTCAGTTTGAGTCACAAGGAACAAGGATTTCTGTTCTCACCATCCTCACAAACCACACTGGTGTCAGAAGATTGTTGTGGTCACAGGATTGTCTGTCTGCTCCTTCTGTCAAGTAAAAACCCTTGTTGCTTCCATAAGTACCAACCTGAGTAGACTCATCATGACATCACAGAGGATGGTTTCGAGCCATTGACCTCTTGGTTATGGGTCCAGCATGCTTCCGCTGCGCCACCGCACTGTCCATGCAGCCTGGTCCTTGACTTTGGAGGATGCCGTCTTACCCCTTTGACCACTGGGACCAGATCAGACCAGATGTGGCAGCGGTTCAGAGTCAGAGCAAACTTGTAGTTTATTTTTAGTGGAGCGCTGCTCTAGACTGATCCACACTTTCTGTATAACCGAAAAGATGGTGATTTACAGCAGCAGGAACAGCACCGTCGTTACACTCCTGTTTCACATCCTGTTTCACATCCTGTTTCACATCCTGTTCACATCCTGTGTGACTTAAACTGAAGTTGTTTCATTTATCACGTTCAGTTATTTTCATGGGCATCCCAAGGTTGTAGTATAATGCTTCTAATTTGTACAATTTCCTTGTGAGTGGTCTTCAGGAACTTTGAACCTGTGGCTGAAATAAACTGAGTGTAGGTTGATGTTGCAAATATTGATGTATGTTTAGTGAAAAATACTAAATATGACACAACTGCAGTAAACTAACGGTTGAGTTTTGAACATTGGTTTTGTGGTTGTTCAGAAGCTCTTAACTCCAGCATGTTTTTCAGAGGGGCAACACGGTGGCTTAGTGGTTAGCACTATTGCCTCACAGCAAGAAGGTTCCTGGTTCGATTCCCGGCCCGGTGGGTCTTTCTGTGTGGAGTTTGCATGTTCTCCCCGTGCTTGTGTGGGATTCCTCCAGGTATTCCGGCTTTCTCCCACAGTCCAAAAAAAAACATGCAGGGTAGGTTAATTGATCATTCTAAGTTTGGATGGGGATACAGAGAGCATCAGTCTCTCCAGTTCCTCATCATCTAACATTTCTGAAGAAGCTTTCAATGTAAGATTAAACTGCAGGTTAAGTGGACTGAGGCTAATTGAAAACTTTTCCAATTCCAATCTTGACTGTTAACGTGTGTATGCAAACCTTTGAGGAAAATGCAGAAGAACTGTCAGATGATGCTGGGGACTGATCTTTCTGACACACAAGTGGAGAATCATGAGAACTTGTTTGAAGCTGTCAACAAATGTCTGCCTAAGCAGTCTTTTTTTAAATGGGTTCAAATGGGGGTCCATGTATATAATTTTTTTTTTTTTTTTTTTTTTTTGTTCCTTTTCATTGTCAGTGTGGACATCGTGCACTGCTGTATGTACTATGCACCCCGAAATTAGTCTCTGCTTTTAACCCATCAACTAGTTTCAAGTAGTTACAAAACACCCTCTCCTTTTATACTGTTTTGGGCTTGGGGACTCCCCTCTGGCCCTTTTCTTCTGTTAGTCTCTTTTCTTTTATCTTCGTCCATTAGGTATTTCATATCATTCTTACCGGTGTCTGGTCTTTTTTTTTTTTTTTTTTTTTTTTTTCTTCCCTTTCTTGTCAGTATGGACATCGTGCACACGCTGTATGTACGATGCACACCGAAATTAGTCTCTGCTTTTAACCCATCAACTAGTTTCACTAGTGAGCAGTGGGGCTGCTAGCAGGGCAGCGCGCCGGGGAGCAATTGGGAGTTAAGGGTCCTCCACGCCCAAGCCCACCACTGTAACCACTAGGCCACCACTCCCTCACTAGGCCACCACTCCCAGGATGGCCGAGTGGTTAAGGTGTTGGACTTAAGATCCAATGAGCAAATGCTCACGTGGGTTCAAGCCCCACTCCTGGTAAACAAGAAGCAGGTCAAGGACTGGAGATGAGGTATCCAGTTTCTCTGACCTAATTCTACATGGTGTCTGTGTAGCCCCATCCCTCAGCGACCGAGATGTGATGGGGGATTGGGTTCGTCGAGCTAGGGTAGCTCCCAATCGGGTTACCTACTTACGTCTGAAGAGCTCCAGTACAATAGAACTCCAACAAGACAATCGTATTTTCCTAAGAATAGGACACCAGACAACCATTCACAACTGAACAACTTTAATAACATAAATACTTGACCCTGAACACATAAAACGAAATATAGGTCAATATACCTTAAGTCCTTTTCAGCTTAATGTGAAAATAATAAAGACGATTATAACTTCACAACATAACTGAAATCACGCGTTTCAAATGTTCTTGTACACAGACATAACAACACATTCACCACATCATGAAAAATAACAAACTGGGCCCATACTCACTCACTCATTCACACCGTTCGTTACCCCCGGGGGAAAACTCGTTGCAGGCCTGAAAGCACCCCAAGTTGTTCAGCCTCCCGTTGCAGAGCCGCCTCACGTAGGCTGACAACGTTAGCCTAGCCGCCTCAGCCGTTGCTCCGCCACCACGCAGCACCTGACGTCCGTCGCGGGGAAAAACCAGCGCGCTCCAACACTGCAGCTCCACTCTGTGCCCACCCGGACACGCCAAGCTCCAAAACTCTGGAACTCCTGCCTCCGAACTTTTCTAGGCAAAAAAGTTTGCTTCTCCCGTTGTGGTCTCCTCCGTCACCTCACGGCACGCTCCACAACGTTCAATCCCCTCTCTCCTTCTTCCACTCGCAAAAAAAAAAATGCTTCCTCCAAAAAAAACCGAAGGACACCCGGCAGAACACTCCGCATTTATACCAAATAAAATATAGTCCTGCGAGTTGACTCTCCTGAAGTTACATACATCAATAAAACAATAAACATTCAATAAACATTCAATAAACATTCAATAAACATTCAATAAACATTCAATAAACATTCAATAAACATTATTTACAAACCAACCCATTTCTGTCGTCTTAAATCTGTGTTCCAACCCAGATTTATTCACCCTTATTCAATCTATTATACCTCCGTAATATTAATATTAATACTAATATTTATTAGTTAAGAGGTTAACTTATTTAACTCTTTCTTTTTTTTCTCGGGGCTACACTCTCCCCCTTCTAAAAAAATTTGATGTCCCCATCAAACAGTAAAGTTCAGCTAACCTAAACACAGTTTAGAGTGTAAGCTGACTAATACCAACACAGTAGGAGCATAATGCCATTGGATGGCACCACAAGGTGTTACAAAGACGAGGTCTTGGGTCCCCATAAGTTCCACTGCCAATCAGCGCTCCACAACTTAACACTGTCACAGGCTGATTGGATGGTTTACCTAGTACATCATAACTAAGTCTAACTACTGGTTTCCTGAGCCTCTTGGAGCGTCCTACAGCGACCTCCTCCTCTCCCACTGGAATATCACTACTTTCCTGGTCTCCCCCTTCTAACCCAAGGTCAGGGCCTAGAGAAACATCGGAAATGGCCTGAGTGGCAGGAGCTACCTCCGCCTCGTCCACATTCCCCTCGGATGAAGTAGAGGGCATTTCCTGTCTAGTAGGAGCGTAATCTCTCAATAACAACTCCGGTTGTCTAAAGAATTCTCCCCACTTGACTGGATGGGTCAAAGTGGTGTTTACCTCCTCAAACTCAGGATCTGAGAAAGATATAGCATCTTCATCATCACCTGGCTGTGGTGGTGTCTGAGGCAACTTCAATCTACCTCTTGTGACCCGTCGCTGCACCGAGTCAGTTTCATTTTCAACCGGCAGCCTGACTAGACTACCGATAGGTAGCAAATGGTTGCGGTGTACCGTTTTTTCCACTCCCAGCCCCTTTTCTGGTTTCACTCTGTAAACTGGCAAGTGTGGTAACCTCTCAGTTACAACGTATGGCACTGTCTTCCATTTCTCTTTCAGCTTGTGTTTACCTGTGAGGCCAAAGTTCCTAAGCAACACACGGTCTCCTCTCTCCAGGGCTTGCTCTTTAACATGCCTATCATGAGCCCGTTTGTTTCGCTGCTGTTTTTTGTCCGCGGCTGCTGTAGCTAGATTATAGGCATGCTGCAGATCTGTTCTCAGTTTGGTGACGAACTGGTGGTAAGTTAAACCCTGCAGACCTTCCTCAGGCACCCCAAAACAAATATCGACTGGCAGTCGAGCTTCCCTCCCAAACATCAACAGGTATGGAGAGTACCCCGTGGCTTCATTCTGAGTGCAGTTGTAGGCATGCACTAACTGACTGACATGCCGACTCCACTGTTGCTTATGCTTCGACTCCAGCGTGCCCAGCATTGACAACAGGGTACGATTAAATCTCTCAGGTTGAGGGTCACCTTGCGGATGGTAGGGTGATGTTCTGGACTTGCGAATCCCTAGCATTTTAAGCAGATCTTTAATCAGCTTGCTTTCGAAATCACGTCCCTGGTCAGAATGTATTCGTGCAGGAAGTCCATAATGGACAAAGTACCGTTCCCAGAGAATCTTAGCCACCGTGGATGCACGCTGGTCTTTGGCTGGGAATGCTTGAGCATACCGTGTGAAATGATCTGTCACCACCAAGATATTAGCATACCCCTGTGAATCAGGTTCCAGAGACAGAAAGTCAATACACACCAGATCCAGCGGCCCCTTGCTAGTAATCTGCTTCAGCGGTGCTGCTCTCTGTGGTAGGGCTTTGCGAGAGATACATCTCCCACACGTCTTTACATACTGTTCCACCTCTGCTCCCATCTTAGGCCAGTAAAACCTATTTCGGATAAGCTCAACCGTTTTCTCTGCCCCTAGATGTCCTGACTCATCGTGTATGGATTTAAGCACTCTGGCAACATGCTCTTTGGGTAAGATGAACTGATATACTTCTGTGCCAAGTGGTTTCTCCACTCTTCTGTACAGCAATCCATCAACCAACACTAACCTACCCGCCTCCCGCTGCAACAACAATGCTCCTGATCCAGTGCACTTTTCTGTGGAAACAGCTTGTCCATCACTGAGTGACTTTTTCACAGGCGCAATCATTGGATCATCATCTTGAGCCTTAATCAGGTCTGCTCTGTTTAGCTGAACCAAAGAACCCAGATCTAGTCTAGTAGGAAAAGCATAGCATTCTGGGATGCCCTGAGGGGAAACCCCCAAGGACTCAGCAAAACTTGTACCCTCTTCCATGGTCTTATCACATTTGATCTGTTTACAGAGGGCTCTAACATTGTCGGGGGACATGCTTAGCCACTCGTTGTCAACCTCTGCAACAGGATTGCGAGACAGTGAGTCAGCATCAATGTTGCTGGACCCTGGTCGGTACTGAAGAGTGAAGTTGTAGGTGGAAAGAGCAGCGAGCCACCGGTGACCAGTCGCATTTAGTTTTGCCGTGGTAAGAACATAGGTGAGCGGATTGTTATCCGTCCTCACCACAAACTGTGCCCCGTACAAATAATCGTGGAATTTGTCCACCACCGCCCACTTCAATGCCAAGAATTCGAGCTGGTGCACCGGGTAATTCCGTTCAGCAGAACTGAGCTTCCTACTGGCAAAGGCCACTGGTCTCAACCCTTCCGGGTGCTTCTGGTTTAATACAGCCCCCAAGCCATGAAAACTGGCATCCACGTGCAGCACATATGGTTTGAAGGGATCAGCAAAGGCCAAGACCGGCGCATTTGTTAAGCACTGCAGAATCTGCTGAAAAGCCTCTGTACAAGATTCATCCCACCTTTCACCAAAGGGTTCATGAACCTTATGGTAAACCTTCACCGGAGTTTTCCCAGATTTATTTTTCTTCTGGGTTGGCGGGTAACCTTTACACAACTCTGTCAGTGGCCTGACAATAATGGAATAGCCACAAATGAAGCGACGGTAATACCCACAGAATCCTAAAAAGGACTGCAATGAAGGGAGATCTGTGGGCTGCTTCCATTTAGCGACAGCTTCCACTTTGGCTGGATCTGTGGCAATGCCCTTTTCAGAGACAATATGTCCCACATAGGTGACTTGGGGACGACAAAATTGACATTTATCTAGAGACAGCTTAAGGCCAGTCTCTTCCAGACGGTCAATAACTTTGAGGAGCCTTTGTTCATGTTCCTCAAGGGTTTTGCCAAACACGATCAAATCATCCAGATACACAATGACTTCCAGCATGTGCATATCTCCTACTGCTTTTTCCTTGAGTCGCTGGAACGTGGAAGGAGCTCCAGTGATCCCTTGGGGCATCCTTTCAAATTGATAAAACCCAAGGGGACATATAAAAGCAGTCTTCTCTTTATCATTTTCTGCCATGGGTATTTGATAGTACCCGTTCCGCAAATCCAACACGGAAAACCACTTGCTCCCGGATAAGCAATCCAAAGCATCGTCAATCCGTGGCACCGTGTACTGATCAGGTACGGTTCTACGATTTAGCGTTCTATAGTCCACACACATGCGCAGCTGTCCACTTTTCTTCCGCGCCAACACAATTGGTGACGCATAGGGACTTCTAGATTCCTTTATTATGCCTGCCGCCAAAAGCCCTTGAAGATGGCGGCGCATGTCCTCTAGATCAGCCGGTGCAATGCGACGAGACCGTTCCCTGAATGGGGTTTCATCTTTCAGTCTTATACAATGTTCAACCCCCGTAGCTAAACCCACATCCCACTCATCAGTTGAAAAGACATTTGGCCTTTCAGACAGTTTCTGTCTTAACCTCTCTTTCCACTCATTTGGGATTGGGGAATCGCCAAAGTCAAACAAGGACGGGTTAACCTGATGAGAGGTACCGGTCTTTGAGCTTGGGACATCAGTCACTGTGTCGACTACACACAGCTGCGCAAGCACTGTGCCTTTCGGAATAGCAGTGTCTTTTAGGGACTCATTACGCAACAAGACAAGAAATTTGTCTTTATCCAGCTTCTTAGAGAATAATACGGTTGGCTGCACCAACACCCCTGGAGGAAGAGCTGGGGAAGACGCCCGTTCAGTTATTAAAATGGTGTCTCCCACCTCGTACCTCTCTGTGACTTTACAGACAGCTATATGGTCTTTCCCTGCTGGAATAACCAGCGGACCTGGTCCCACCCACTTCACTTCGGCCACAGGGTTGTCACTCACCTCGGTTGGACGTGGATTTGAAATGTCTTGGGATGTCAACTTCTGCCCTGTCGCACTTACTTTTGCTGCGCTAACATTATGTGACCTCTCAGTTTCACAGTTTGGAGGTGGTGGCCATACTCTGGTTACATTGGTGCCTATCAGCATTGGTAGCGTATCTGAGCACCGTGGGTCAGGGCAAAC
This sequence comes from Xenentodon cancila, assembly GCA_014839995.1. Lineage (NCBI taxonomy): Eukaryota > Metazoa > Chordata > Actinopteri > Beloniformes > Belonidae > Xenentodon > Xenentodon cancila. The sequence goes on along the minus strand of CM026220.1, from coordinate 15,176,724 downwards.
GAGGGCCAGAACCTGAATAGACCGGCCCCTCCCTTTTGTCTTTTCAAGAAACTCCAACTCCATTTGGATGTAGCCTTTAAACGGATAACTACTCTCCGACTCGCTTAACCCCCAAATGGCCAGTCCAGAAACTGGATGTAAGGGTACATGTGACAGGTGCTTCGCATACCAACTGTCAAACACTACAGTTACCTGTGATCCACTATCTAGAAGAGCAATGCAAGGCGTACCATTAACCTTCACCCTAGCTGTAGATTGTGGGCCTACTAGCCCTTCCGGCAAACTATTACTATCCATGCTCACAGCACTTCTGTTAACATGTGCATGGGTGGTACTCCCATCAGGAGTCGTTTTGGGGCCCCTTTGGTTTGCCTTGCCCTTCCGTTGAGCATTGATTAGTTTTTGTATTACCAGGGGATAGTTCTCTGAAGCAGAACATTTGTTGGAAAAATGCCCATCTTCCCCACAATGATAACAGAAAAAATCTCTGGACTCTCGGCGAGATGCGGGTCTATGCTGTGAAGATCGAAAAGAAGTCTCTTGGCTTGGCAGGGTTACTTCAGCTACTGTAGGCTTGACAGCCAAAACAGAAACCTGCTTCCGCAATCTAACCACTTCTTTCTTGAGGGCCTGGAGGTTTTTATCTCCTCCCGAAGACTCAAGAGAGATCTCTGACACATCCATGGACGGGGAACATTGCCTCGCTGACACTACAGTGAGCTCATTCACTTGCCTCTTAAGGTTTTCGATCTCAACATTAAGGTCTTCAACTCCCTTATCAGTTGTTACAGAAGCACTTTTGACATGCACCGACTTAGTGAGGTTCAGTCTACGCCTAGAAGCATCATGCTCCTCCTCAATGCGTATCTCGTTTAACAACTGCACAAAAGTAGGTGGATTACTTCGCCGCTCTCTTAACCTAAGGGTTAAGATCATCATGTCGGCCCTTGTGGCCCCTTTTATGAGCTGGTCAAGACGTGCCCTGTCTTTGACAGCTGGTTGCAGACCCCCTTTCTGAACCACTTTATTGAGAACCCTTTCCATCCTTCTAAGAAATTCTGAAAGCTTTTCGCCAGACTGCTGTCCCAGCATTCTGAAGGAAAAGTAGAGTTCTTCCCCTGTTTCTGGTGTGCCGAAAGTGTTTTCCACTACATCAAGATAGTCTTGTGATGTAGCATCAGGGTCATTGAACCTAACCGCTTGCAGAATCTCCAACGCCGGACCCTTTACACTTTCCATTATCCTAATTTTCTTTTCTTTGTCTGGCCGATCATACTCTTCTATCATCAGCCTAGCCTGCTCCAGCCAGTTCTCCAAATGTTCCTCTCCAAGTGGTGTTGGAACCACCCCCGAGAATGTGCGTAACCTCCTATAAGTACCGGTATCACTGACTGGTCTAGATGTTAACTGTAGCACATCCCCAACCGCTCTAATGATAGCTTCCGGACTGGATGCTTGCAGGGGGGATGGAAGATTAAGGTTGGGTTGTTGACTCTGTAACTGCTCACTGTCTACTGGGTCAGTGCTATTACCCTCAACCCCAGAAGGCCCAAAAATCCTCCACGAGGAGGTACTACCATCTGGCAACACATCCAAGGGAATAGCTTTAGTGTTTACTGGTTCTCTGCACTCACATAATACAGTTAAACTTTGACTCATAGGATCAAACATCCTTCCTCGGACTTTCACACGTCCAAGCGCTTTAATGCTCTGTAAGGTTTCTTCGATAACCCAAACCTCTGTGTCCTCTGGGACATCTTTAACCAAAATGGCATGTAAGGGGTCTATACACTCCCCTTTACACCAATGTAATAACTGAGACATGTTTGCTTTTCCTAAGCTCTTATTCTAAAACAACTTTATGGTAAATGGTACCTCTGATGCTAATATACAGTTCTTAATTAGGATTTGAGTAATAATCAACGCTTGAGTTGAAATAAAACCAAACCTAATTACCACAAAACTTAAATCTACTTTCGTTGGTTGCTCTTCGCTGGCCTACTGGTTGTCTGGGTCAGGAAAACTATAACTCAAAAATTATCCCAGCGGTGCCTCCATTTATGTAGCCCCATCCCTCAGCGACCGAGATGTGATGGGGGATTGGGTTCGTCGAGCTAGGGTAGCTCCCAATCGGGTTACCTACTTACGTCTGAAGAGCTCCAGTACAATAGAACTCCAACAAGACAATCGTATTTTCCTAAAAATAGGACACCAGACAACCATTCACAACTGAACAACTTTAATAACATAAATACTTGACCCTGAACACATAAAACGAAATATAGGTCAATATACCTTAAGTCCTTTTCAGCTTAATGTGAAAATAATAAAGACGATTATAACTTCACAACATAACTGAAATCACGCGTTTCAAATGTTCTTGTACACAGACATAACAACACATTCACCACATCATGAAAAATAACAAACTGGGCCCATACTCACTCACTCATTCACACCGTTCGTTACCCCCGGGGGAAAACTCGTTGCAGGCCTGAAAGCACCCCAAGTTCTTCAGCCTCCCGTTGCAGAGCCGCCTCACGTAGGCTGACAACGTTAGCCTAGCCGCCTCAGCCGTTGCTCCGCCACCACGCAGCACCTGACGTCCGTCGCGGGGAAAAACCAGCGCGCTCCAACACTGCAGCTCCACTCTGTGCCCACCCGGACACGCCAAGCTCCAAAACTCTGGAACTCCTGCCTCCGAACTTTTCTAGGCAAAAAAGTTTGCTTCTCCCGTCGTGGTCTCCTCCGTCACCTCACGGCACGCTCCACAACGTTCAATCCCCTCTCTCCTTCTTCCACTCGCAAAAAAAACGCTTCCTCCAAAAAAAAACCGAAGGACACCCGGCAGAACCCTCCGCATTTATACCAAATAAAATATAGTCCTGCGAGTTGACTCTCCTGAAGTTACATAAATCAATAAAACAATAAACATTCAATAAACATTCAATAAACATTATTTACAAACCAACCCATTTCTGTCGTCTTAAATCTGTGTTCCAACCCAGATTTATTCACCCTTATTCAATCTATTATACCTCCGTAATATTAATATTAATACTAATATTTATTAGTTAAGAGGTTAACTTATTTAACTCTTTCTTTTTTTTCTCGGGGCTACATCTGTATTAAGTCTGGACAGCTGTTTAGCTCCTCCCTCTTTTGAGCACCTTGAGATCTGCCTCAAACTTGATCTGCTGCAGATCGTAGACCACTTTAATCTGAAGGTCCAGGCGAAGGTTGCTAAACTGGAATTGAAGACTCTTGTCTTGTCTTGTGAATTCTTACTGGAATCTGGAATGCTTTCTTTTCCCTTCTTTGCACACATAATAATGGTTAATACCAAGTTTGGTAGAACCCAAGAGCGTTTTATTGATCCCTGCAGAAAAAAATAAAACATAAAGAAGGGGGCAATAAATTATCTGCCAAAGAGGACTAAAATCATCGGGTGTGATCTCAAATCTCCCATTTTTAAGAAAGATAATTGAAAAAGCAGTTTTTTAATAGCTCAGTTACTTTTTTAACACAAAATAACTGCTATGATGCCTTCCAGTTAGGTTTTAGACAACACCACAGCACTGAGACGGCTCTGACCAAAGGTTTAATGACATATAATTGAATACAGACAGTGGCAA
>CM026220.1:15061745-15172889 GCA_014839995.1 Xenentodon cancila | reverse complement strand
TCATGTTTTGTGTCCCTGGAAAGATCCTAGAGACCACTTGTGTTGTAATAATCTGTCTGAGTTCTTAGATTTCTTATCTAGTTTATTGATCAGTACAGATAAAGTCATCATAGTGGGCGACTTTAACATTCATATGGATGTTGACCACGATAGTCTTAAGTTGGCTTTTAATTCTCTTCTAGAATTGATGGGGATTTTACAAAAAGTTAACGAACCGACGCATTATCTTAATCATACTCTTGATCTGGTCCTCGTCTACGGTGTAGAACCCAATAATCTGTTAGTGTCACATGTAAACTCCCTCCTATCCGACCACTATTTAATAACGTTTGAATTCAACATTGTCAACGTTACGCATAATAGGAGGAATTACTTTAGCAGATCTATCTGATAATGCTATTACTAAATTGAGGGCTGTGACCTCTGCAGACGTTAATTTCCTTGTCGGTAGCATTGCAGATGTGTTGCACTCAGCTTTAGATGTAGTTGCTCCTTTGAGAAAGAGCGTCTCTAACCATAGGAGCTTAACTCCCTGGTTTAACTCACATATTCGTATGTTAAAACAGAATGTGCGTAAAATGGAAAGAAAGTGGTACTCTAGTAGGTCTGTAGATATTTATTATGCATGGAAAGATAGTCTAATAGTATATAAAAAAGCGCTTCGCAAAGCTAGAACAGCCTATTATTCAGTGTTAATAGCGGATAATAAAAATAACCCACATTTTCTGTTCAGTACTGTAGCCAGGCTGACAAAGAGCCACAACTCTGTTGAGCCGTGCATCCCTGCACCTCTCAGTAGTGAAGACTTTATGAGCTTCTTTAGCAATAAAATTATTTCTAAAGAAATTATTGTCAGAATTAGAGAGGAAATCGGCCAGGCCCACCCGGCAGTGGCTGTGGGCATTTCTTCAACTTCGGCGACTCCCTTATGCTCTGACCTGAATCTAGACTGTTTTGTTCCTGTTAACCTCTCTGAGCTGACCTCAGTCGTCAATGGATCTAAATCATCCACGTGTCTGTTAGACCCCATCCCAACTTGACTACTTAAAAATGTTTTCTCTCTTATTGGTGCGACAATACTCGAACAGATCAACTTGTCCCTAGTCTTGGGATATGTGCCACAGGCTTTTAAAGTCGCAGTAATCAAACCATTACTTAAAAAATCCTCTCTTGACCCAGACATTTTAGCTAACTATAGACCGATTTCCAACCTTCCATTTATTTCTAAAATTCTGGAAAGGGTAGTTGCAAGCCAGCTGTGTGACCATTTGTATAGAAATGATCAATTTGAAATTTTTCAGTCAGGGTTCAGAATGCATCATAGCACAGAAACAGCACTGGTTCGAGTCTCGAATGACCTTCTTATGGCCTCAGATAATGGGTTAGTGTCCATACTGGTTCTACTGGACCTCGGCTCTACTTTTGATACTATAGATCACAGCATTTTACTGCAGAGACTAGAGTATGTTGTTGGGATTAAAGTGACAGCTCTAGATTGGTTTAAATCATATCTGTCTGATAGATTCCAGTTTGTTCATGTTCATGAGGTTTCTTCAGTACAGACAAGGGTCTGCTATGGTGTCCCGCAGGGTTGTGTGCTATGGCCAATCTTGTTCAGTTTATACATGCAGCCCTTAGGAAGTATTATCCGGAACCACGGCCTTATTTTTCATTTTTATGCTGATGATACGCAGCTGTATTTGTCTATGAAGCCAGATGAAACAGAACCATTAGACAAACTTCAGGTGTGTCTTAAGGACATCAAGGACTGGATGTCCAGAAATTGTTTGCCACTAAATTCTGATAAAACAGAGGTTGTTGATTGAGGTCCCAAACAGCTGAGGAAGGGATTAGATGGTCTTGCGATGGCCTCCAGTAAAACTGTGCGAAACCTTGGTGTTCTATTTGATCAGGATTTGTCATTTAAACAGCATATTAATCAGGTTTGTAAAACCGCATTTTTCCACCTCCGTAATATTGCATAGATCAGGAGCATCCTCTCGCAGAGTGATGCCGAAAAACTAATTCATGCGTTCGTATCTTCTAGACTAGATTACTGTAATGTGTTGCTGGCTGGATGTCCAAGTAATTCTCTGAACAGCCTCCAGCTGATCCAAAATGCAGCAGCGCAAGTGCTGGCAGGAACCAGCAAGAGAGACCACGTCTCTCCAGATTTAGCTTCCCTCCATTGGCTCCCCATAAAATTTAGAATCCAGTTCAAAGTTTTATTACTGACATATAAAGTCAAAAATGGCCTAGCGCCGCGATATTTACAAGACCTGATAATACCGTACGTTCCTAATAGAGCTCTCCGTTTACTCGTAGTTCCTAGTGTATCCAAATGTAGATTTGGAGGACGGGCTCTCTGTTATCAGGCACCATTATTCTGGAACCAACATCCAGTTTGGGTTAAGGAGGCTGATACCACATCCACCTTTAAAACTAAACTTAAAACATTTCTGTTTAATAAAGCATATACTTAGTGTATATTTTGTATGTTAACGTGTAACAGGCCAGTAGTCAAAGCTGCAGCTACAGGACCAGACTAGAGCAGCTCATCTTAAACATAGCTTCGGTGTAGATATGCTGCTATAGGCCTATGCTGCAGGGGGGAACCAACATGATCCACTGAGTGGTGCCCTTCACCTTCTCTGTTTCTCTTTGCCTTCCCTGTCTCTTCTTCACCTCAACCCTCAGTTATTAACAGTATCCCATAAGCATAATTGTGGTCCATTGTTCTTGTAGTTTGTTGTGCTGGTCTGGCCCTTCTTTTTCTCTTCTGTGCATGTCCTGCAGACCAGAGCCTCAGGAGCTGCTTGCTGACCAGCAGTCCCACCCTCTGACCATCCCAGTGTCTGCCTTCACCTTCTGTATGGATGTCTGTTGGATATTTGCTGACATCCCAACCTGCATTTGTCATCCCCTTGGCTCACCATCTACCCATATTACCCATATCCACAGAAGTCTTATCGGTCTACTGCTGATAGATAATTTTACTATTGTATCCTGTCTTGTACCTTTGACGGTGTGTCTTTGTCTCTATTCTTTCTTATTTCTTGCTCTACCCGGCTGGCCTTCAGCTTATGAGCCAGGTCCTACTCAAGGTGTCTTCCCTCTTAAAGAGGAGGTTTTCCTTGCCACTGTTTGGCTTAAGGTTTTTCTTCCACTAGGGAAGTTTTTACCTGCCGTTGTTTATGTAATAATTGCTCGGGAGTCATGTTCGGGGTCTCTGGAAAGCGCCTAGAGACAACTTGTGTTGTAATAGGCGCTATATAAATAAAATTGCAGCAGAGTCAGATACTGACTTGAACTGTTATATGTTAAGTAGGCATCTCCACCTGTATGTACCTATACTGGTGTGAATGGTCCATGTAGGCGTCTCCACTGGTATGTACCTAAACTGGTGTGAGCGGTCCATGTATGCATCTCTACCGTTACATACTTACACTGGTGTGAACGGTGCCTTCGGGAGGAACTGGCAGAGAATTATGGCATAGATGACTTTATGTGTGGTTGGCTGGATAATATGTTTGGTAAGTGAAAACCTTTGATCATTGCAGTCATTTGTGCTCGCATAGCCTCTGTAGCTGTCCTGGGACTCTGTGGGTGTTGAATCATCCTATGTCTGCAAAGGCTTGTAATGCATGCCATTGAGTGGGGATGCTGACGAGGACCTTGAGAATGAAACATATAGAGAGGATTTAACTGTGTTAGAATAAACCTTCCTGTGCTGTGTTAACTTTGTGTCTTATTTAATGTTAAATGATGAGAAATTGATTAATCAAAAGGGGGGAATTGTAAGGGAAAATATATATCTAATATTGTCTTACATTATTTTCTGTTAGTTGTTCATTGTGTCTTTAGTACTTCCACTCTTCCAACTCTTCCGCTCTGTCTCTGCTGTTTGATCACTCACCGTGGAAATCGGTACGTCCATCCTCCATCATGGTATGGACCCTGGACCGCATCCTGCCGCAAGTCTCTCCAATGCGTAGTGAGAGCAGCCGAGAAGATCGTTGGTGTCTCTCCTCTCACTTCAGGACATTTACAGCAGCCATCTGAAAACCCCTCAGCATTGTGAGATACCCCACACACCCGTCACACAACCTCTTCAGACTGCTGCCATCTTGGAGGAGGCTGTGGACCGTCCGGGGCAGAACCTGCCGACTGAAGGACAGTTTCATCCACTAGGCCGTCAGCAAGCTGAACTCTTTCCAAGCTAAGTAATTTTATTGCCCTTGGCTGTTAAAACCAGTGTCATGTTATTACTTGTTTCTTTTAGATTGTAGATGTGCACTTTGTGTTTAGAGTAATTTATTTATTGTGCAACACCGAGGGTTTTAGAGTATTGTCATTTTGATTCTCTGTATGAACCTCACATGTGGTTGAATAGACAATAAACGTGACTTTGACTACTATCCTGTACTAACCAATTATGGAGATGTTTTGCAGAAGTAGCCATAAGTCAAGCAGTGTTTGCAGATAAGCAGTAGGCAGGGATCCAGTCTGGGTGGGAGAGAACAGAACCCTGATAGTGTACAAGGACGTACAAGTGTATAAGAACTGTGTGCAAGAAAATCAAGGCAGACTCACTCTGCTGACTGTGTTCAACTGTGTGACTCTCAGCTATACAGCTTAATAAACGTTATTAAATGGAGCTCTCGGGTACCATATTTATTTAACACAGATAATTCCTACATTCCCATTGCGTCACGAACAGGATTCCACACGTGATTCTCAGCATTTTGCCTCATCCTTAGGCAAAATTGTTGCAGCATTGCTGCCTTTAACAGACAAATCGGGGACTGGGTTGGACCATTCTGCCTAAACCACTGCTGGAATCCTAAAGATGCTTCCCTTGGAAGCGATCTGAACAATGATACAATGAGCTCCTTTCAATTTGGTTGTCTGGGACAGGGTTAGGGGGTTAAATAGACAAAAGAGTCTGATTCCTCCTGTGGGTGACATTAAGCTTCAGAACACCCAGTGTTAAAAAAAAACCCTGGGGTCTTAATGAACTTTATTAAAGAGCTCTCCTCTACCGTATTTATTTAACAAAGATAATTTCCACAACTATAAGTATTTCCATCCTGTGATGAGACTCCAACACGGCTCATCTACGGACCAACGGAAGACATTCGAACTTTGGAAGTGTCTAAAAAGTGTATAAAAGCAACTGTTGTACAGGAGTCTTTGTTCAGTCACTGCAACAGTGTGATAAGAAACAATCTACTGTTGACAGGAGGAGACTTCATGGCCTGTTTCCAACATTTATTTGCTCATAAAAACATTTCAGTCAGGTTCTACGGAATCTGGCACCAGGAATTGTTCTCCTGCCCTAAGTCCAACTCTGTGATCCCTCAGAAACCTTTGTGAGCCGTGGACTGGGAGGTTTCTGTCCAGCTGGTTTGGACACCAGAGGACAGAGTTTATTCAGAGAGGAGGCGAGTGAGGAGCAGTGCTTCTGTAGCCTCATTAACAGGTAGCTTGCCCTTTTGCATCTATCGACAGTAGTTGCCATTGATAATGATGATTGATTTGTATGGAGTAGATTGCAGCAACCAGACTGAGATTTATCAAATTGTCTTAAAGACAAAACAACACTCATTTGACCACATCATAAACAGTTTAATATTGTTCAGTTATCCAAAAAACCCCGGCTACAGTCTGCACTCCAGACGCTGAAACAGCTTTGGACAGAGGAAAACAGCTGCTTATATTTCGTATTTTAGAGAAATACAGATTTATAGTTCAAATTATAAATGAAGCACAAAAAGAAAAATCATTGGTTTAAAAAAGGGCTGTGAATAAAGACCAGGATGAACCCTGGCTGCTCGCCAAACCTGTGCTCGGATCTGTCAGCAGCTGGAACGTCATCTGGGCTGATTGCAGCTCAGTGGTTCCTCTCTGATGTCACCGTTTGTCACATGTGTAGCAAACTAACTGCAGCTGACACCAACTGAAAGATCTCAGCTGAACTGAGCTGCAGAGAAACAACATGCTGGTGTTCACTGGGAAGCATTGATGGGAAACAGACGGAGAAGCAACATGTGGATCCTGGAATAACGGCAGCTTCCATCGTTAAAGGACCGGAAGAGGAAGAAGTTTCCAAGGAATCATTCAGAATCGTTTGACAAACATTTGATTGATGTGTTCTGATGAAAACAGAGACAGACATGTAGAGACTGAACTATCTCTCCAACAGAGACAGTTTCTCTGACAGGAGGAGACTCCTGATACTAGACTGAACACAGAGACATTGAAGTTCCAGACCTGGGCCAGAGCCCTAACCTGAACCTGAACCCAGGATAAAGAGGTTCAGTGAATGTTGTGTTGAAGGTGTAGAGGTGGATCAGTCTGTCAGAAGAGACGCTGTAGAAAGACAGAGTCCCAGCAGGAACGTCCACATACACGGCTACTCTGTCAGAGACTGAGGAAGAGGAGGAGGAAAATGTTACTCTGTCATTGTGCCAGACATAGTACCGACCATCACCAAAGCAGTTGAGACTCCAGGAATGATCGTTCCCTCCAAACACACAGTCAACAGAGTCTCCTTTCCTTCTGATTCTTCTGTAACTCACTGATATAAAAATACCACCACTCCTCTGGACCTCCCAGTAACAGCGACCAGTCAGAACTTCTCTACACAGCAGCTGACAGACATCAAACCTGTCTGGATGATCAGGATACGACTGATCCTCCTCCACATACGTCATCGTCCTGTTGTTGTCAGACATTTTGATGTGTTTGTTGACTGTGTTTGTGTCGATGGAGAGTTGACAGGAATCTGATGGAGAGAACAAACACCACCCAGCTGCAGTTATTATTGATCTGTCATTGATTATCGATGGACTCATGAATGAGTGATGTGACAGTGTGAAGATGGTTGAACGTGTAAATGAAATCAAACACACTTACACTTCCTCAGACCTGGTCTCAACCATCGTCGTCCAGCAGGCTCCACCCTGAAAGGAGGAGGGGGGTCAGACCAGCACAGTCTCTCTCAGCAAACATGGACATTTCATGGCTCTCACACACACATTGTTCTACACTGATGAAGGAACCGTCCCACACTCGGACCCATGCATCTCTAAAGTCCTGTCCTGTGGTCGTCACGTTCCAGCACAGTTTGAAGCGGTTCTTTTCATTTGGTTTCATCTGTGTTGAACCAGGAGGAGGAGGAGACCACGTCATGGAAGAGTGAAGGTGCAGCTGCTGTTGCGCTGTGATGGGCCTGAAAACCTCATCTCAGTTATTGTGGAGTTTAGAGGATTGTTGAAGTTTGCTCTGGTGGCTTCATCTACCAGCTGAAACACATCATGTTCCTCACGCTGTTCTTTGGAAGTGTCAGAGCTGTCGGAGCGTAACTCCATGATTATCATCTCAGAGGAGGCAGAAGTTAACGGGGCTTTACACAACGACAGATGTGAGTGAAGGACAGAGACGTCCTCCTCCATCAGACACCGGGAGTCTGCAGCAGCTGTGTCCATACCTGAGAGTGTCCAGTCTCCAGTGTGGATCCTCCAGTGCAGCAGACAGAAGCTTCACTGCTGACTCTCCTGGATGGTTGTAGCTCAGGTCCAGCTCTCTCAGATAGGAGGGGTTGGAGCTCAGAGCTGAGACTAGAGAAGCACAGCCGTCCGACGTGAGCAGACAGCCTGACAGCCTGCAGACACACAACACAAAACACATGCAGAAACTCTGAGAGAACTGCTCTGAAACTGAAGCTGACTCTGTCCTCGTGTTCACCTAATGGTGGTGCTGAAGGACCATTCAGAGGAGACCTTCAACATAAACCACAGTTATAACGGTCAGCAGTTCAACACTTGAGGGACTCTGACCTGAGAGACTCCAGTTTACAGTGTGGACTCTCCAGTCCAGGACACAGCTTCTTCAGTCCTGAATCCTGCAGGTGGTTGTTACTGAGGTCCAGTTCTGCCAGACTGGAGGACTGAGAGCTGAGAACTGAGGACAGACCTGCACAGACCTCCTCTGAGAGGTTACAGCCACTCAACCTGCAGAGGAGTGCATGAGTGTTTTTACATTCATGAATAAAAACTGCTGTCAATATTAGTGCATCAACAATCAACTCTTTATTATACACCATCATGATATTATTTATATAGCTGGTAAAATGTGAAATTGTTTTTTATTCACACTTGTTTTTCTTTCCTGAGAACTGTTGCTGGCTGTTTCCATAGTGATGGACAGTCTTTGGAGTTACACGTCTCTGTGTTTGACCTAAGCCGAGTCTGCAGTTGAGTGTATTCAAATGAAGAGGCTGCTCTCAGAAGATAAGTCCCTGCTGAGGTTCCTGTGGTGGGATCTGAGATGTGGTTCAGTCATGCTGAGCATAATGGACAAGGTTCTGCACTGGGTTTGCAGCGGCACCGTCACTCAGATACTCTGTACTCTGCACTACCGGCTCAGGACTACAGACTGCAGCGCCGTCACAAGGCACAGCAGCTGCAGAGGTCTGACTAGTCGGTACCATCTCCTTTGATTCTACATCAACCACAGTTATAACGGTCAGCAGTTCAACACTTGAGGGATTCTGACCTGAGAGACTCCAGTTTACAGTGTGGACTCTCCAGTCCAGGACACAGCTTATTCAGTCCTGAATCCTGCAGGTGGTTGTTACTCAGGTCCAGTTCTGTCAGACTGGAGGACTGAGAGCTGAGAACTGAGGACAGATCTGCACAGACCTCCTCTGAGAGGTTACAGCCACTCAACCTGCAGAGGAGAGAAAAGGGAAATAACTATATCATTAAACTTTGATTTTTTTCATTCAACAAATGAATAAATCAGATCATTTAAATAAATACTGATTAATTCAACTTTTGATCATTAAGTATGGCTGCACTACAGTCTTGATCAAAGTGATCGCTGCATTTCTCTTTATGTAAAGTTTCCTGAGATGAATTATTGTTGAGAACTGGTCCTACATGAACCTGAACTCAGCTAAACAGTGAACTGAACTGATTTTCTCCATGAACACAACATTTGATTGTAATTAAAACAGATGTGTCTGTGTTTGTCCTCACAGAACTTTCTTGGAGGCTTTGACCACTGGCAGCAGCCTCAGGAGAACCTCCTCTGAAGCAGAGTATTTCTTCAGGTCAAACACTTCCAGATCTTCTTCTGATGACAGTAAGAAGAAGCCCAGAGCTGACCAATGAGCAAGAGACAGTTTATCCGTGGAGAGACGTCCTGACCTCAGGGACTGTTGGACCTCCTCCACCAGAGAACCTTCATTCAGTTCATTCAGACAGTGAAACAGATTGATGCTTTTCTCTGCAGACAGATCCTCACTTATCATCTTCTTGATGTATCCAATTGTTTCCTGATTGTTCTGTGACATTCCTTGTTTTGGTTTCAACAGACATTGTAGGAGAGTCTGGTTGGTCTCCAGCGAAAGACCAAGGAGGAAGCGGAGGAACAAGTCCAGGTGTCCATTTGGACTCTGTAATGCCTTGTCCACAGCAGTCTGGTAGAAGTGTGTCTCTGCAGTTTCATCTTCTGTGGTTTCAAGTGAACAAGAGGTTGATTGTTCCTCCAGAAGGTTGACTCCAGAGTTGATGAAGGTCCGATGGACATGAAGAGAAGCCAGGAACTCCTGAACACTCAGATGGATGAAGCAGAACACCTTGTGCTGGTACAGGTGTTTCTCCTCTTTAAAGATCTGTGTGAAGACTCCTGAGTACACTGAAGCTTCTCTGATATCGATGCCACACTCTCTCAGGTCTGACTCATAGAAGATCAGGTTTCCTTTCTGCAGCTGCTCAAAAGCCAGTTTTCCCAGAGACTCCATCATCTTCCTGCTCTCTGGACTCCAGTGTGGATCTGTCTCAGCTCCTCTGTCATACTTGACCTTCTTCAGTTTGGTCTGGACCACCAGGAAGTGGATGTACATCTCAGTCAGGTTCTTGGGCAGACCTGCTCCCTCTCTGGTTTCCAGGACTGTCTCCAGAACTGTAGCAGTGATCCAGCAGAAGACTGGGATGTGGCACATGATGTGGAGGCTTTGTGATGTCTTGATGTGGGAGATGATCCTGCTGGTCTGCTCATCATCTCTGAACCTCTTCCTGAAGTACTCCTCCTTCTGTGGGTTGGTGAACCCTCTGACTTCTGTCACCATGGAAACACACTCAGGAGGGATCTGATTGGCTGCTGCAGGTCGTGTGGTGATCCAGAGACGAGCAGAAGGAAGCAGGTTCCCCCTGATGAGGTTTGTCAGCAGCACGTCCACTGAGGTGGACTCTGTAACATCAGTCAGGATCTCATTGTTGTGGAAGTCCAAAGGAAGCCGACACTCATCCAGACCGTCAAAGATGAACACAACCTGGAAGTCTTCAACGCTGCATATTTCTTTGGTTTCAGTGAAGAAGTGATGAACAAGTTCCACCAAGCTGAACTTTCTCTCTTTCAGCACATTCAGCCCTCTGAAGGTGAATGGAAACATGAACCGGATGTCCTGGTTGGCTCTGCCTTCAGCCCAGTCCAGAGTGAACTTCTGTGTTAAGACGGTTTTCCCGATGCCGGCCACTCCCTTCGTCATCACGGTTCTGATTGGTTCTTCTCTTCCAGGTGGGAGTTTCAGGATGTCTTCCTGTCTGATGGTGGTTTCTGCTCTGTCTGGTCTCCTGGATGCTGTTTCAATCTGTCTGACTTCATGTTCATGGTTGACCTCTCCAGTCCCTCCCTCTGTGATGTAGAGCTCTGTGTAGATCTGCTGCAAAAGGGTTGGGTTCCCTGCTTTAACAACCCCCTCAAACACACACTGGTACTTCTCCTTCAGCTGAGACTTCAGTCGCTTTTGACAAACTGCAGCAGAAACATCTGAATACACATGAAAAAAAAGAAACAATTAAGTGTTTTATAAAGTTCACACAACAACTTAATTCTCCTAAAGAACCAGGTTTGAACCGACCCTGATCAACAAGAACTTTACGATGAGCTGTCCAATACTGACTAGAATCACTTTTACCACCAAAACACCTCTGAACATTTAGGACATGAATGTGACAAAAACGTCTGGGGGTCCTGGAGTTTCTAAGACCAGGATTTTGACAGTAGAGCTTAGATGGGGTGTGGGTTTGTGGGTTGTTGTGTTCTTGTTGTTGTTGTGGGTCTCTGTGAAGTGGAATTTCCAGGTTTAGAATTTGAAAACACCAAAAAACGATCTGATCAATAATCTTTAGAACCATCAAGCCATCTGGAGTTCATCAAGATTCCTGGAAGAGGAAAACCAGGACTAAAATCTTCCAGTTATCTGGTGGTGTTGGTGGGTTAAACATATTCATTGAGGTCCACTGCCGTCCCGTACAGGGACTTCTCTCCTGTAGGGGGTGCTGGTTCCTCACTTCATCTCTCAGTGGTTTTGTTGTTGTTGCTGATCTGTGAATGTTGTTCATCTCCTGAGACTTTCTGGGTCATTTATCCAGCAGATTAAATGTTCAGAGAAATCCTCTTACTGCTCTGCAGACGCTCAGCCAGCTCCTCCTGCTTCATTCTCCTCAGGAAGTTCACTGTGATCTTCACAAATGCCTCTCTGCTCCTCCTCTGTTCTTCATCCTCACCCTCCAACAGATGCTCCAGGGATTCAGGGTAATCTGGACTCAGAACCCTCTGGATCTTCTTAAGCTCGTTCTTCACAAACATGACAATGTTGTCCTCCAGCAGCTGGAACAGAAGACCACATGAATGACACAATCAGACTGAAACCATGGAGACAAACATCAGACCCATGTTGGACAGACTGACAGTCCACTGGTCTCCAAAGACCAGCTGGAGATGAACACCAACAGAACAGATGGAGAAGCAGTTGTGGTTCATGTACAGACCAGAAATATGGAGTCCAGCTGTGTTTGATGCTGCTGGACAGACGGACCACTGGGAGGCTCTGAGCTCTGCTGGTCCACTCTGTGGAGGGATCATGAAGAATTAGCTCACATCATGTCTGTCCACACAGAGACAAACACAAGCTGAAGGTCCATGAAGACATGTTTGGATGAGGACAGTCAATCAGATGACTGGCTGTGGTGGTGAAGGTTTACTGGTCCTGCTGGTCCCACTGAGAACGTGCATGTGACCTCAGTGAGAGCTCAGCTGATTCACAGATTTACAAGATCCAATTCTGCTCCAAGAAAAGTTACAAATACATCTAGAACATGGACAAGTGATGGAGACCAACTAAACCAGCTGATTAATTCTGGAGCATCATCAGGATCAGTCCTCTGGATGGTAAGACCTCCAGATGTTTCAAACAGAGGAAAACGCTCATGACAGGAGATGAAGATCTAAGAGGAGGATGCTCAGATCACCATCAGGTGATGGAGGACCACAGGGGTCCTGGACAACATGGATCTACTCCAGAAGAAACATGTGGACATTCCCTAACATGAGGACTGATTTAAATACATTTAATGCATTTAAAATACATCTCACCTCTCTGAAGAAGACAGTTGGTCTCCTTTAAAGTCAATAAATCTTTTATCTGAGTCGTCGCTCTTCAAGGACAAACAGCTGGATTCATGTACAAGAGAGTCTCTTTTCTGATGGACCCTGATGGAAGAATAAAGACTTCAATGTGCACATTTTCTGTTCATAAGAACAATAAATAATCCAATATATAAATATTTAGTTTATTTAAAAAGTATTGAACATAAATCATTGACAGAGTTTAGATACACTCACCTCTTAATAGCAGAACGTTGGTCTCCTTTAAAGTCAATAAACTGGACCTTTGACCAGTCGCTCTTCAAGGACAAACAGCTGGGTTCTGGTTCAGGTTCTGATTCAGGTCCAGGTCCAGGTCCAGGTCCAAGTTCAGATTCAGGTTCAGGTTCAGGTCCAGGTCCAGGTCCAGGTCCAGGTCCAGGTCCAGGTCCAGGTCCAGGTCCAGGTCCAGGTCCAGGTTCATTCCTGTAATAATGACGTTTGCTGATGTGAGTTTTCAGCTATGACATGCAGAAGAGTCGTGGACAGTTGGAGATGCTAGTCTCACCTCTGAGCTTTGCTCCGACTCTCATGTTCCCCACACAGAGGGGTTTTAGAGGGACGGACTCTGTCCTTTCTGTCCTCACACTGGTCCATTCTGCTGAATTTACGTGCACATCAGCTCACACACACACCTTCATCTGCAGAGGTCTAAGGAGAATTATTGTTAGTTGTCCTGGTCTGACCAAGCATTGGTTATGTAAGATGTTTTTCTAATTGTTCGCTAATATCTGAGAAAATTCTTGTTATTTCTTTTGTGTGCCTTAGAAAAGTTTATCTTATTTTGTGAGTAGAGCTGGGAAAGGTCTGTTGTTTTGATAGCATGTTCTGAGAACGGTTCCTGGTTTACAAAACATGTTTTGTACGTCGTATAAGCGGCTGGGTAGCTCAGCAGGACTGGCACACAGGAGGTCAGGGGTTCGATTCCCGGGGGGAACATGAGCTATGAACAACACCCATTGCGGGTCCTTGGGCAAGACCCTTCACGCTAATACCGCCTACCTCATACCATGATGAGAGACAATGAAAGACGTCGCCCAGCCAAACAAGGTCTGCGTCAGGTGCTGGGGAACCAGAGCACTTTGATGAGAAGTGGGCTACTGGAACAAGGCGGAAATGGGCGAGATGTGACAACAAGGCTCTGCTGGAATGCTACTACTCAAGTAACCCTACTCAGAGGGGTTACATGCAGAGAATGTGGGCACAATGGTTACTTCGAAACCCACAGTCACAGTTGACAGCTAAACAACTAGTATCCACAAACGGCAACTGCTATCACAACTTGAGATTGACGAATGCAAGGTGAATACCTGCATGGGGGAACCAGGACGCCAGGTCAGAGGGGAGGTTACACAACCTGCCCCTCCAGAGATTGGGTACCAAGCCCCAATAACGCTGAGCGAGGCAGCGAAGGACCTCAAAGATAAGATCATGGCGAGACTAAACACAAGGCAACCCCGGCAGCGATTACCAAGACCAAGTGAAGCACCATCTGAAAGTCTCCTGGACAATGTGAATGCAGCACTGACAGCGATCCCTACCACAACAATCACCGAGACCAATGAGCTGATATACACTTCAGCAGCAGTGATCCTGGAGATGCTTGGCTATAAGAGCAACCATGGGAACCATGAGAAACATGACCCACCATGGAAAAGAAAGTTGGAGGTAAAAATCAAGGTGGCACGGAGAGAAGTGAGTCAATTGACAGGGGCCCAGAAAGGTGCAATGAAAAGACCAGTACCCAAGAAGTACAACCAGATACCCATACCTGAAGCACTCGAAACTGCCAAACAAAGGCTCCAAGCCTTGGCTAGCCGCCTAAAGAGATACACTAGAGACAATGAAGCCAGACGAATAAACAGGCAGTTCGCAACTCAACCTGCGAAAGTGTATGCTCAATGGCAGGGTAATAACAACAGAGCAGACCCACCAAGGCTGGAAACTGAGAGGTACTGGAAGAGCATATGGGAGAAGGATGCAGCACACAACAGCAGTGCTCAATGGCTAGTCTCCCTAAGAGAGGAGCACAGCAACCTCCCTGAGCAGAAACCAGTCACCATCACAGTGGCAGACATCCAAGAAAGAGTCTCAGGTATGAAAAACTGGACAGCACCGGGCCCAGACATGATCCAGGCCTACTGGCTAAAGACACTCACAGCACTCCATGAGCGCCTGGCAGCACAAATGAACCAGCTGCTAAGAGATGGGACTCACCCAGAATGGCTAACCGAAGGGCGAACGATCCTGATCCTGAAGGATCCCACAAAGGGTGCGACTAAGATAAGCAGGCACATGGAGCAATACATGAGCAAAGCACAGAAGGGCATAGGCAGAGATACCAGAGGAGCCAAACACCAACTCCTGGTTGACAGAACAGTCGCCCAAGACTGCAAGTCCCGAAATACCAACCTGTGCACTGCCTGGATTGATTACAAGAAAGCCTACGACTCGATGCCACACACATGGATCACTGAGTGCTTGGAGATGTACAAGATCAACAGCACTCTAAGGGCCTTCATTGCAAACTCGATGGGCCTGTGGAAAACCACTCTCGAGGCAAATGGCAAGCCACTTGCCCAAGTGTCCATCAGATGTGGCATATACCAAGGAGATGCGCTGTCCCCACTGCTGTTCTGCATAGGTCTGAACCCCCTAAGCCAAATAATCAACAAGACTGGCTACGGATACCGCCTCAGGAATGGAGCTATGATCAGTCACCTCCTCTACATGGATGACATCAAGCTGTACGCTAAGAGCGAGTGGGACATAGACTCCCTGATCCACACCACCAGGATCTACAGCAACAACATCGGGATGTCATTCGGGCTTGAGAAATGTAGGAGGATGGTGACTAAAAGAGGCAAGGTAGTCCACACAGAAGGGGTCTCAGTCCCAGAAGGAACAATAGCAGACATTGAGGACAGTTACAAGTACCTTGGAATACCACAGGCAAATGGTAACCTCGAAGGGGCTACAAGGAAAATGGCAACAGCCAAATACCTCCAGCGAGTGAGGCAGGTCCTAAGAAGCCAGCTCAATGGCAAGAACAAGTCCCGGGCAATAAACAGCTACGCCCTGCCAGTGATCAGATACCCTGCAGGAATAATAAGGTGGCCAAAGGAAGAGATACAGACCACAGATGTTAAGACAAGGAAGCTCCTCACCATGCATGGTGGGTTCCACCCCAAATCCAGCACCCTGAGACTGTACGCAAGCCGTAAGGAAGGAGGCCGAGGACTAGTGAGTGTGAAAGCCACTATCCGGGACGAAACTGCCAAGCTCCATGAGTACATCAAGGACAAGGCCCAAACGGATGACGTACTCAGTGAATGCCTCAGACAATGGCAAGGTGAAGAGGTGCTGGAGGAGGAAGCATCATGGGAGGACAAGCCCCTACACGGGATGTACCATCGAACCATAACTGAAGTGGCTGATCTCAAGAAGTCGTACCAATGGCTAGAGAGAGCTGGCCTACAGGACAGCACAGAGGCACTCGTCCTGGCTGCACAGGAGCAGGCTCTGAACACCAGAGCAATAGAGGCCCAGATATACCACACCAGACAAGACCCAAGGTGTAGGTTGTGCAAAGAAGCACCGGAAACAATCCAGCACATAACTGCAGGGTGTAAGATGCTGGCAGGGAAAGCATACATGGAACGCCATAACCAAGTAGCGGGCATACTCTACAGAAACATCTGTGTGGAGTATGGGCTGGAAACCCCAAGGTCAAAATGGGAAACACCTCCCAAGGTGGTGGAAAATGACAGAGCAAAGCTCTTGTGGGACTTCAAGATACAGACAGACAGGATGGTGATGGCAAACCAACCAGACATCGTGGTGGTAGACAAAGGGCAGAGGAAAGCCGTGGTGGTGGATGTGGCAATACCAAGTGATGGTAACATCAGGCGAAAGGAACACGAGAAGCTCTAGAAATACCAAGGGCTTAGAGAGAAACTGGAGAAGGCCTGGAAGGTGAAGGTGACAGTAGTGCCCGTGGTGATCGGAGCACTCGGGGCAGTAACCCCCAAACTGGAAGAGTGGCTGCAGCAGATCCCCGGAACAACCTCAGATATCTCAATCCAGAAAAGTGCAGTGTTAGGAACAGCAAAGATACTGCGCAGAACCCTCAAGCTCCCTGGCCTCTGGTAGAGGACCCGAGCTTAGAAGGGACACCACCCACGGAGGGTGAGGAACGAGTTTTTTTATATATTTTGTTCATCAGAGTCTGTGTTCTTTCTGTGTGCCTACCTGAAAATTTCACACAACAAGAGGAAACACACATCACTGGTGTTGTGTTGGTGTTGACCAGCTGCTCCTGCACTGGTTTGCTCCTCTCTGTTGTTTTTATATCAGTGTCACTTGAATGCAGTCAGGAAACAGTGGGAGGTTGAGGAAGTCTCTTCTACAGCCAGATCTGCTCATCCTACCTGCTTTCAAGCTTCACTCAGGGCTTTTTCTGGTTTTCTGTTAAAAGATTAAAAACATACAATTCTGTCAACAACAGAGTTTTTACTGCAGAAACACAAAGTTGAAGATCTTGAACAAGCTGAAGGAGACTCGGCCTCTACGTCAGTCTGGTTACTGTAAATGTGAAGAAGCTCAAAGGTCAAACTGTCCTGCAGAGACACATTTCCTCCTTTTAAAGCCTCATCACACAACAGTTACACAAGCAGCAAAGAACAACTTCTTCCAGGAACCACACTTTATTTTGAAAGGCTCCACAGGAAACAGCATTCTGACTTTAATGCTGGAGACGACAGCTTCACTCCAGGAAATAAAAACACCATAAAGTTTGTTTTATGAAGAAAACTGATCATCAACTGTTCAGCACAGCGTTTTTGATCAATAATAAAACCAATAAAAATACTGTCACCTACCAATCATGTAGATTTGTCTTCAGACACAAGATTGATCAAAGTCTGCAGGTAAATCAGAAGTGAGCAGAAGTTTCTACCTTCACGTGTTTGAGTCAAAAGACAAAGTTGAAGAGTGAAATAAAGTTTGAAGTAACGAGCCGGTTAACAGCAGCTGTCCTTCGTCCTCCGGTCTCACCTCTCCGGCAGATTAAACCCTCTTATGTTTACTTCCTTTTCTTTGTCCAGGAGATCACGACCAGCTGGTTGGCTGCCCGGTTCCACGGAAACTTGAACTCAGATTACTGGAGTCAAAGTCCAGAGTGATAAACATCCCATCATGCAACCACGCCCTGCTGTTGCTATGGTTACCTGTCTGACTCTACTTAACCTGCTATTACATGAGCTAAGACAGTGGGAGATACAGTTCTGATACCACCTGGGAAAAAGTTATGGTTAACTTAATTCTTCTCATCCTGCATCTTCATCCATCTCTCAGAGCTGGACCACTGATCAACCATTATTGAATCAAAGAGTTTGTTGAAAGGAAGAGATTCACTTTTATTCCTGTACAGATGCTTCTGGAGATCGCACAGAGATGCACAAATGTCTGAATACAGATGAGATCTGATACCTTCTACGTACACCCCTTGTTTATACAATCCTGATTTAACACAAGTCTGTTTCCGTCCTCTTTACAACACCTTTTATTATGTTTGTCTTTTAGGCTAAAACTTTCTGCTCAAGTCAACATCGTGTTTATTACAGCAAACCAGAGGTCTTTCTTTACAACCTTCTTGGTGCGTCTTATCCGGATTCCTGTCCCTCCCCTGCTGTAAGAGGTTTTCTTTTATTGCCTTTGTCTCTGCTCGTACCACTGAGAGACCAGTCCTCCTGATCAAAGGTTGTGTGAATGTGAACTCTATTAAATACAACATTTTATGTGACCAGCAGGTGGCAGCAAATCACTATAGAAACACAATGCTGCAGCGCTGCAAATAAACTACTGTAACCTCTAAACCAAAGGGTTGCCCTACTTTATTTTCTTTTTCGTGATCGTACATACGTCATTCTTAATTTATGATGACAGAAGTTATTTATGTATTTACAATGCATTTATAATCAAAATAAAATATAAGTTACCCTAACAAGTTTCAAGTAAGCAGCTGCATTCAGACTCCTGTAATAAAACAAACTTTGTGTGAATGTAATAAATTTCAACCATACGTGTAGGTCTCATTATTTTAATTGGTTTGATTTGATTGGCTATAAATAAGCATAGTAAATATTTAATCATATTGTACTTTACTGTGAGGACTCCTGCAGGGGGACACCACCATGATCCACTGACCTGCAGTCCCACCCTCTGACCATCCCAGTGTTTACCTCCACCTGTCTGTATGGATGTCTCTGTTGGATACCTGCAGACATCCTGACCTGCCGTCCTCGTCTCTGTGGATCACTAACTAACCAGGTATCAGTCATGTATACATCCACGTCTTAGTTCTGCTGCTGACGGATGGTTGTACTTATGTTATGTATTTTGTTATCAATCATCCAGGAACCATTGAACAAAACAGCTGCTCTCCCTGTCGGGAAATCGAACCCTGGTCTTCTGCGTGACAGGCAGAGATACCGATACTATTTTCACAACTTGTTGTATCAGATTGCTTGACCTGATCAGCCACACCAGTACAGAGCTGCTGACCGGTGCTGACCGCTCAGTTACTGTCGACTAGCTCCACTAGTGGTCATGGATGTAATGCAGGTTGTGTCACATATTTGTTGGGGTACGTGCACGACGGATGTGCCAAACAAAAACATGATACATGTGACAGCCATGATGCTTACACTTTCGTGTTGTTAACTGCAAGTACATTACTTATACTGATTATCTGCAGTTAGACAGCCGTCAAAGGAAACTGGACAAGCTCACAACTGACTGGCCTGGACTGTTCACTCCAGTTTAGGTTCATACGGGTGGAGACGCCTACATGGACACCAGGTCCTAACTCCACGTTGCAGGGACAGGTCTTCACAATCCTTAAAGTTCTTAAATATTCTAAATCTAAAACAAATCTTCAGATCCAGACAGTTTATTGCCTGTTTTGAAAAAGTTGGCTGATTTTAATTCAATTCAGTTCAATTCAATTTTATTTATTTAGCGTCTATTACAACATAAGTTGTCTCTAGGCGCTTTCCAGAGACCCAGAACATGACCCCCGAGCAATTATTACATAAACAGCAGCAGGTAAAAACTTCCCTAGTGGAAGAAAAACCTTAAGCCAAACTTTACTTTATTTTACTTTATTACTTGATACTTGATAACATATTTTTATCTTTTCTCTAAAGATAAATGAAATTCCTTAAGTTTATGTTTTCTTATTTTTTTTTTCCTCTTTGATGGAGAACTCCAACACAAAGGAAGCAGTTAACATGGTAATAATAATACAAGAAACCCAAAAATCTCCACAGCATCAAAAGAAAAGGAAGGTGCATCCTTGAACACCCACATGCCGTCTTTTGTCTACGTTTTGCCATAACTTGTTTCTTTTTAATTTGCACTTTGTGCTTACAATTTATTTATTGTGTAGCACCGAGGGTTTGAGATTAACATCATTTCGATTCTCTGTATGTATCTCACATGTGGTAAAATTGACAATAAACTTGACTTCGACTTTGACTTGACTCTTGTTTGATTTATATGTAGTTTGTTAAAATAATATGTTTTGAGGAATGTTAAGAAAATACTTAAACAAAAACATGAACTGGACTAGAAAGAGGAGGAAATAAAAAAAAGGAAAGAGGGATCTGCTGCTCAGGTAGGATGGAGGTCTTCAGGGTCTCAGGAAGCAGTGTGAAAGACAGCAGATGTAAAAGTCTGGATGGTCTGGATCCTACATGACCAGAGGGGTTTGTGCTGCTACTGATGCAGAGGTTGACTCATTTGTACCTGGTGGCATCTAACAAAGTCAAATGACAGGAAAGTCCCAGTTGATGTTGGATCTCCAGCAGCCCAGCAGAGGCCGCCTGGGCTCCTGATGACTCCTGATGTGAAGACTGTTGACGGACCGATGACGGTGAGAGTTTCTCTCCATGATGTCACAGTAAAATCACATTTCTGCCGTGTTGGTCCAACAGTTTGATGGAGATCCTCTTCATTATTTGTGTTTTCATTGTCCTGATATTTGAGCAAAATCCAAATATCACAAAGTTATACCTGTAATAGAAACCCTTCTTATTGAAGAAACTGCAAATATCACAAAAACCTTTTTTACACTTTCACAGGGTGGTTTTTCTAGGTGTTTTTTTTTTTATGCACATTTCTGGCAGCGCTGAATTTGCGTAGTTGTTAATCTGAAGTCAAAATCCAGTATCCCGCTGTTTTTGGTCTCATTAATACAATGTAGCTGTGCTGTAACACTACTTGTTAAAGTTATGAATATATTATTACATGATTGTCTTCAGTTATACTTTTGTACTGTCTGTATTCACAAGATTGTAGTGTCGGTTGCAAGAGAAAAGACAAGGACACCCAAGATTAAGATCCACAGTATGTTTAAAAAACGGTTCCAAACTGTTTTTTTTTCTCTATCTGTCATCTATCTTGCATTCAGGCCTTGTGCTGGTTTGCAACAAATCATGGGAGCCCCCTGTTTCTCTGTGAAGAAAGAAGCCGCTGCAAGGGAGAAGGGAGAATAGCTACATGTGTGTGTGTGTTTACACATCTGTGCCGGCCTTCCTCCCTTTGCAAAGGTTGACCAGGAATACTGTCTCTCGTGTGGTTCATGTCCATCCTCATGGAGTTGTAAAACCCTATCAGTTTTTGTGTCAAAATATGGGATCATAACATACGCGCCCGCTGCCAGGAGGTGACGACACGCCGAAGCTCGTGCACGGCCAGAGTCAACAAGACCTGAAACAAAAACCTGGGAGGTGAATTCTTCGCCAGGCCGGCACTATTAGGTCAAACTTTTTCTGGCAACGGCGGATTGACAAGATCCGAACGGAGAGAAACAAACCACCAGAGAAGTAAGAGATTGTTTTTAAACGCTATTGTTAAGGGTCAGGAGTGGTCCTGTTTTCCTGTTTCTGTTGAGAAATTCTGAGTCCTGAGAAAAGAGGAAATAAAAAAAGGGAGGGTAAAGTTTACGCTTTCTTTGAGAGAAAGATGTTCCCTGGAGTAATGGGAAAAGAGCTCTTGTGGTGTGAGTCAGTTGTGTAATGGTTGCTGTCCAGTGCTGAAATGCTTGACACTCCCCCAGTTCCTACATCTTCAGTCGTCATGGTAACACAGAGTCCTTCATTTCAGACGACGGTCCACAGATCACTTCTGCTGCTTTCACCTCATTTCTTCCAAACAAAGTTATATCTTATAACAGGTAAAATCACTGTTGAGTAAAGATGTTGAAAACGTGAGACAGAACAAGCTGCTGTACTCGTCTTTTTCTTTCACAGTGTCTCTTAGTCCAGCATCTTGTTGATCCACAGTTCTTTGTTGAGTGTTCTGCTGGATCTTTCCGGTGCAAACCTGGAAAACATCACACATGCAGCTGCCAGTTATCTTCAAACTGACTCACGTGCACGTTGACTGGAGGCGTTCATGCAGCTGTTTGTGAAAAGAGGAAGGAATGAAAAAAAAAATTCTCTTTAGAGCACTTTAATGAGTGCTACATAGAACTTCCTTATGCACTATTCAGTGATGTCATCGGGGAAATCAGGTGTCTTTGATGGCGTTCCAAGGCTACATGACCAAGTAAGTATTTAGATCCATGTACATCTGATTAAGGTGACCAAATCAATAATTTTACCTCTCTTCTGGGCAGGCAGTGCTCAGCCACCTACACCTAGACCTGTTATAGTTCCTTGTTCTTTTAATCTGTCAAAAATGTCTCTTTTTTCAGCACAATTTTTTTGTAAGGAGGAGGAGGAGGAAGATGAAGAGGGTTAGTAGTGCTGCTGATAAGCTTGTATTAATGGTTGCTGTCCAGTGCTGAAATGCTGGACACTCCCACACTCATATTTGACAGCAGGACCATAACTTTTTTCCAGGTGGGGTCAGAACTGTATCTCCCACTGTCTTAGAACACGTTATTTGAGCTCACGTTTTTTGAAATTAATGACAGTTTATTTTAATCAAAGCACTTTTTTAATTTGTTCAATTCTCACGTGATTACTTCCATAGGAATAGATTTACTCTTACAGCATTGGTGGTATAGTGGTCAGCGTGGCTGCTTCCCAAGCAGTTGACCTGGGTTAGATTCCCAGCCAATGCAAAAAAAAAATTGGCCCTTACAAGGTTATTTTCTTTACTGGATGAAGGAACCTCAGCAGTCTTTCTTTTTCATGTGTTTTGATTTCATTGATTTATTTATTCAGATTTATATTGTTGCTATTGTTTATTTTAATAAGTGTTATTTTTGACATCCACAACCATCATCCTTTGTGACGTCATTAATGACATCATCTGCTTCTGATTATGTGATGTTTTCTTTTAACATTTTTTTTTTTTTTTAAGAAACACATTTTTTACTTCACAGCAGTGTTTCGTGGCTCGTTGGTCTACTAGTGTGATTCTCGCTTTGAGTGTAAAAGGTCCCGGCTTCAATTCCTGGTAAAGCACCAGGACTTTTCGCGCTTTGACCAGGATGACTGATTATAGTGAAACACAAAATAAACATCAGCATAATGAATAAATGCTGTAAACCCACATATACACTTGATAATCCTTCATCTCAAGACATCATGTAAAATGGAAGTTTGTGTCATTGAAAGAGTTTTACTTAAAGGGTGTTGAGGTGTTACTGAAGGAGTTCTGGTTATTTTGGTGTGTTTCTCATGATTGTGTTACTGTGTGGTTCCTTGTTTTTATAAGATGATAGTGGTGATGATATCAACTGTCTTCATCATCTTCTGACTCCGGTTCTGAAGCAGAAACAGAACTGTGATGTGTTTTACTTCCCTGTTTTCTCTGTTTTGTGGTCAGTGGTTCTGGGTTTTTCCCCTCCTGTAGTTTTACCTGATAATCAGTGTAGTTAGAGCGATGAAGTCTTTTTCTGGCTCCAGGATGTTTGGGGCTTGATGTTGGTTTTCTGGTGGCCGCAGTGGTCAACTGTGCTGGTTTGGCTCCTCGGCTCCCGTCTTGTGGACATTTTGTGATCTCTGAACATACCAGCGCACTTTTCCTCTGTGGTTCAGCAGGTTGTCATCTGTTTCTAAACCGTTTTATTGTTCCAGGTATTATTGACATCACTCATCGTTACATTCAGAAAATTCCTTGGTTATAGACATAAATCATCCACCAGGCCGTCAGGACGCTGAACACTCTCCCTGCTCTTCCACCGTTTCCCTCCCTGCCCCCCCCCTCACTCACTCTGATCTCAGTATCTGCACCAGGCACTTTTGGCAGAACTGGACTGCCTACTTTGCACCAGGTCACTTTAATCAGACCAAAAAACTGTTGTACACTTAAACCAAACGTCATGCCATAACTTGTTTCTTTAATTTTCACTTTGTGTTTAAAATGTATTTATTGTGTAGCACGAGGGTTTGAGAGTAACTTTATTTCGATTCTCTGTATGTGTCTCACATGTAGTAGAATTGACAATAAACTTGACTCTGACTCCGACTCTGATAAAAAGTGCGGAATTGTGGTGGAAAGTTGGTGGAAAGGATGAACTTGTTGTCTCGACAAGGTTTTTATAACAAGTTGAAGGTTTTCACCAGAGGCCCTGTGGCTTAGTTGGTCAAAGCATCTGTCTTGTAAACAGAAGTTCCTGGGTTCAAATCCCAGCAGAGCCTCTGAGTCTTCTTGTTATGAGAGTCAAAAACTGCTGGTTATATTGTCTTCAACATTCTTTAATGGAGTCCTCACCTTCTCATCCAAAACTCTCTGACTCATTCAGTATTCCCCATCCTCAGGGCGCATGTTTTAGATGTTATCTCTCTTTAATCTCCTCATACATTCTCCATCAAAGAGGAATTCTCCGTCAAAAGAGGAATTCTCCATCACATCCCAGAAGCATCTTCCCTTCATCTTGAATTGAGACACAATTCTTCAAAAAGAATTTTATTCAAAAGTGTTTAAATATTTTTAAGTGCATATAAGAATGTTATTCTACATAATAAAAGTTTATTTTCTATACATATTTCTTCACCTTTTGTGCAACAACTGATCCCAGGATTCACTTTTGGATGGAGAACTGTGAGACATCTTAGTCTCATAGCACAGAAACAGCACTGGTTCGAGTCTCGAATGACCTTCTTATGGCCTCAGATAATGGGTTAGTGTCCATACTGGTTCTGCTGGACCTCAGATAATGGGTTAGTGTCCATACTTGTTCTGCTGGACCTCAGCGCTGCTTTTGATACTATAGATCACAGCATTTTACTGCAGAGGCTAGAGTATGTTGTTGGGATTAAAGGGACAGCTCTAGATTGGTTTAAATCATATCTGTCTGATAGATTCCAGTTTGTTCATGTTCATGAGGTTTCTTCCGTACAGACGAGGGTCTGCTATGGTGTCCCGCAGGGTTCAGTGCTAGGGCCAATCCTGTTCAGTTTATACATGCAGCCCTTGGGAAGTATTATCCGGAATCACGGCATTAATTTTCATTGTTATGCTGATGATACGCAGCTGTATCTGTCTATGAAGCCAGATGAAACAGAACCATTAGACAAACTTCAGATGTGTCTTAAGGACATCAAGGACTGGATGTCCAGAAATTTTTTGCTACTAAATTCTGATAAAACAGAAGTTGTTGTTTGTGGTCCCAAACAGCTGAGGAAGGGATTAGATGGTCTTGCGATGGCCTCCAGTAAAACTGTGCGAAACCTTGGCGTTATATTCGATCAGGATTTGTCATTTAAACAGCATATTAATCAGGTTTGTAAAACCGCGTTTTTCCACCTCCGTAATATCACAAAGATCAGGAGCATCCTCTCGCAGAGTGATGCCGAAAAACTAATTCATGCGTTCGTATCTTCTAGACTAGATTACTGTAACGTGTTGTTGGCTGGATGTCCAAGTAATTCTCTGAACAGCCTCCAGCTGATCCAAAATGCAGCAGCGCGAGTGCTGACAGGAATCAACAAGAGAGACCACGTCTCTCCAGTTTTAGCTTCCCTCCATTGGCTCCCTGTAAAATTTAGAATCCAATTCAAAATTTTATTACTGGCATATAAAGTCCAAAATGGCCTAGCGCCGCGATATTTGCAAGACCTGATAGTACCGTACGTTCCTAATAGAGCTCTCCGTTCTCAGGGTGCAGGTTTACTCGTAGTTCCTAGAGGATCCAGATGTAGATTTGGAGGAGGGGTCTTCTGTTATCAGGCACCATCACTCTGGAACCAACTTCCAGTTTGGGTTAAGGAGGCTGATACCACCTCCACCTTTAAAACTAAACTTAAAACATTTCTGTTTAATAAAGCATATAGTTAGTGTACATTTAGTACCTTAATGTGTCAGGGCCAGTAGTCAAAGCTGCAGCTACAGGACCAGATTAGAGCAGCTCATTTTAAACATAGCTTCGGTGTAGATATGCTGTTATAGGCCTATGCTGCAGGGGGGCACCAACATGATCCACTGAGTGGTGCCTTTCACCTTCTCTGTTTCTCTTTGCCTTCTCTGTCTCTTCTTCACCTCAACCCTCATTTATTAACAATATCCCATATACTTAATTGTGCTCCATTGTTCTTGTAGTTTGTTGTGCTTGTCTGGTCCTTCTTTTCCTCTTCTTTGCATCTCCTGCGGACCAGAGCCTCAGGAGCTGCTTGCTGACCTGCAGTTCCACCTCTGACCATCCCAGTGTCTGCCTTCACCTGTCTGTATGGATGTCTGTTGGATACTTGCTGACATCCCGACCTGCAGTCCTCATCCCCTTGGATCACCGTCTATCCATATATCACCCATATTCACAGAAGTCTAATTGGACTACCAAGGACAGTTACTAATGTATCCTATCTTGTACCTTTGACGGTGTCTCTATGTCTCTATTCTTTCTTATTTCTTGCTCTACCCGGCTGGTCTTCAGCAGGAGGGTCCCCCCCTCATGAGCCAGGTCCTGCTCAAGGTTTCTTCCCTCTTAAAGGGGAGTTTTTCCTGCCACTGTTTGGCTTAAGGTTTTTCTTCCACTAGGGGAGTTTTTACCTGTCGTTGTTTATGTAATAATTGCTCGGGGGTCATGTTCTGGGTCTCTGGAAAGCGCCTAGAGACAACTTGTGTTGTAATAGACGCTATATAAATAAAATTGAAATTGAAATTAGTAGGAGTTACGATCATGAAGAACCCGTCGTCTCTCATTCAGCAGGAGGCCAATAAAAGTCTGTTTATATGGTTTATACTCTTTTTCTTTACAGGCATCAATGAATCCAAGGATGAAGTGGATTTCATCACTGAAAGTAAAAATCTTCTTTTTTTAACATTTTTCTTCATTCTCATATTTAACCTTTGAATATATATAATTGAAGGGTCCAGATTCCAGTCTTTTGTTGGTCAAATATCTTGTGTAAAAGGGGGAAACAATAATACAGCTGATAAGTGATGAGACCTTTTCTGCATTATTGTTGTCATTTATCTGGTTGTAAAATCAGGAAACTTCAGTCAGATACAACCAGCTGATGCTGTTGCACTTCCTCTCTTTGAAGCTGATATTTAACTTAACACGTTGAACCAATATTTATAACCTCCCACGAACTGGTACAATTTTCCTTCTTGTTGCTTCGGGCCCCGTTAAGAAATTAAATATTTTGATATAGACAACATGTAACGTATTTGCACCCCAGGTCTTGGGGGTTAAACTCATCTAAACCACATGATCTGATTTAAAAGGTTCTTTTAAGCATATTGTGAATGTGCTGCTAATTTCTGATAATTAACATCAAACTACAAGTTCAGGAAGTGATTCAGTTTTTCATCTTCTTTAACTTCAGTATCAGTTGGTCCCAACAAACATCAGCTCATCAACGTCTTCATCAGTGTCCACCTGAAAACAATTGAACATCAGGTTGACTGGAGAGAACAGACATCTGCTTCAAGAGCAGTGATCCAGGGGGTTCAACTTCCCTCCAGTTTTGTTACAACACAAACTAACTTGACCAGATCCATCTTCCAAAGTCACATCAGTGCTGACAAGAGTAATAACGGAAACTGGAGTAAACATGGGCCTTCAGCTGCTCTGGTACACAAATCCCTCCAACAAGATCAGGTAGTTTTGAGGAGGGTTGGTCGACGTTTCTACCCCCCACTTTTGGTCACATGTGCCTCAGATAATGGATTAGTGTCCATACTGGTTCTGCTGGACCTCAGCGCTGCTTTTGATACTATAGATCACAGCATTTTACTGCAGAGGCTAGAGTATATTGTTGGGATTAAAGGGACAGCTCTAGATTGGTTTAAATCATATCTGTCTGATAGATTCCAGTTTGTTCATGCTCATGAGGTTTCTTCAGTACAGACAAGGGTCTGCTATGGTGTCCCAATTGTTATGCTGATGAAACGCAGCTGTTTTTGCCTATGAAGATGAAACAGAACCATCAGACAAACTTCAGGTGTCTTAAGGACATCAAGGACTGGATGTCCAATAATTCTTTTTTTTTTTTTTCATTTTTAAAGTCTTAAACATCTGGTTTTCTCCAAGCCCTGATGGTTCCTCATTTTCCTAACAGAGTTCTCCATTCTCAGAGTGCAGGTTTACTCGTAGTTCCTAGAAGACGCGTCTTCTGCTATCAGGAACCATCACTATGGAACCAACTTCCAGTTTGGGTGAAGGAGGCTGACACCACCTCCACCTTTTAAACGAAACTTCAAACGTTTGTGTTCAGTAAAACATCTAGTTGGTGTAAACTTTAGTGTGTCAGGACCAGTAGTCACAGCTGCAGCTGCAGGACCAGACTAGAGCAGCTGGTCTTCAACACAGCTTCATCGTGGATCTGCTGCTGTAGACCTGCTGCAGGGGGACACCAACATGATCCACTGACCTGCAGTCCCACCTCTGACCACCTCAGTGTCTGCTGTCTACACCGGTTTAGATAGTGGTCTCTGTAGTCCACCAACTAACCAGGTACCAGTCTGATGGACAGAAAACTCTCAGTTCTCCAGTTAACAGATAATTGCACTGATGGATCTGGTCTTTGGTACCTTTGATGGTGTGTCTGTGTCTCTTCTCTCTACTTCCTGTTCCTGACCTGGCTGGTCTTCAGCAGGAGTTCCTCTCGTATGATCCAGGTCCTGATCCAGGTTTCTTCCCTCTTAAAGGGAAGTTTTAACCTGCTGTTGTTTATGTAATAAATGATCGGGGGTCATGTTCTGGTCTCTGGAAAGATCCTAGAGACAACTTGTGTTGTAATAGATGCTGTATAAATAAAACGGAATTGAATTAAACAGTGATATAGTACACAACACACAACATATCACATCTAAAGAGATGATAAATGTAGGTCAATTATGTACTCTCAATCAGATGTTTGCATTTTGGTATTTGTTAAGAACTGCACACATTTGTTTTATTCTTGTTTTCCTCCTACAGTTAATATGTAGATGCTCTAGTTGACTGCATGTGTAAAACTTTATGTTGCTAAACTTAAGTATGTACGAGTAGTACATAACAGTAACAATATTTGTATGTATATTATGTAATGTCATTTTTATATTCAATTCCATTGTTTATACACCATGTTTATATAATTGATATGTATCATTACTGCCCCACCAACGTTTAGAACACAATAGTAAATGGGATGCTCCTCCTACTTTCCCCTGTCCTCAGTTTGTAAAATCCTGCTTGTCCTATGTTTACATTTACTCCAACACAACACAATATAGACTCATTCACACATTACAACACATCACACAGACACCAAACTGCACCCATCACTGTCTGGTCTTTTCTTTCCTGCTCTTTCACATCCCACATTCAGTGATCTTAATCTGCTTTTTCATTCAATTTTTTATTCTTTGTCTTTTTCTTCTAGAGATCAGTAAAATATGGCTAAACTGTCAAGAGGGCTGGTGAACTCACACACACTTACACACACAAAAACCCTCTGTTGCAACAATGAAATGCTTATATATGTGGCTTTTGGGTTTTGCCAAACTTGCTAGTAACCATTAATATATATGCAGACAAAAGGAGGAAAAACCCACCCCCCACAGAGCTGTCATGCATGTGAAATCAAATGATTGAGATCAAACTGGTTTAAAAATGAGACTGTAAATATATGTTTATGTCTGCTCTGAAGTTGGACATTTATGGAGGTTGATGGAGATGAACTCACCTTTGGAGACTCTAGCGGCCAGTCGAGGAACTTCAACCAAACAGTTCCACAGGACCATCAACGCAGAAGTAAGAGGGCTGGCGCTTGTTCAAAACTAAAAGCAGTCTTCAGAACCAAAGGGTCACGTGACCAATTGCTTCGTCCATTGTCTCATACAGTAACTTGTGGCTCCTGTGCCAGCTCCTTGAGTTAGAAGCGCTGACTGTCAATTAACTCACCAAGACTGTCAGAGGTAAGAAAACTCAGGAATTAACAATCTCCATTTATAATTTCAGAGAATATTAATAAAAATGGTCCAATCAGTGTGAAGAAGAGCCGGTTCTTTGAGAAAATCAGTGAATCCAAACTGTGTGACAGTACGTTGTCGTGTCTATAGTTGTGTTGAAACACAGAAAAGAGCAAGATTATATACATATATACAACTCAGACTCCAGAAAAGTTGAGACGCTGTGTAAAATAGAAATAAAAATGATTCAAGATTCAAATGATTTGCAGATCTCATAGGCCCATATTTTATTCCCAGAAGTACATAAACACAAATGTCAGATGCTGAAACTGAGACATTTTTCTATTTTATGGAAAATATCAGCTCATTAGATAAATCCGCACACAAACACCTCTCAGCTCAAAATATTCTGTAAATTATCTTCAGCTATAAACAGAAAACAAATAAAATGAACAAATACTTATAATTTACATTCCATACACCCATTTGTTGTCCATGACATTGAGATAATTATTCAATGGTGATTTCTTCAGAAAGTGGTGGTCTGAGCTGGCAGCAGGACTTAATCCAGTCCTGCTTCAGAGCTTCGTGTCACTTTTGTGCTTTGTTGTTTCACTGAACACGTGTGTAAAACGACACAAGACAGGAAACGGCCAGCAGGTGTCACTGTAGGCCAGTTTTGAGTTTCTGAGTTTTTTTGTTTTTTTTTCCATTACCATTCTTGTCAGTATGCACATCATGCACACAATGTATGTACGATACACACCAAAATTGGACCTCTGCTGGACCCATCCACTAGTAACCCATCCACGAGTTAACTAGTCACTCCCAATTGAAATTAGCAATTGGGAGTTAAGGGCCCCCAGTGATTTACCATTGTGGCCAGCCCGGGGCTTGAACCTGGGTAACTGTAACCACTAGGTCACTTCGCCCATAGCGTTTCTACTTGGAGTACAATCACTGCTCCTCCAGAGGACAGTTGAGGAGGTTCATCTGGACGTCTTCCTGGGCTTGTCAGGCTCCTTGCGGAGGTGGTTTGACATGGAAGGGGAGGTGGGGTTGGTGGCCGCCTTCTCCTCTGCCCTGCTCTGCTGGTTGGGTTGGCTGCAGCCGCCTCTTGGGGGGGGGCATGGGTTGGCCTAGGGGCGGGAGGGCAGGGGGACGATGACCGGTGACGATGGGAACCAACAAGGGTTTTGTAAGAATAACTACTTTAGGAAAGTTAAAAATAACTATTCAAAGGAAGGAGATATGTAAATGATTTGTTGTTGTCATTTTTATTATTGTGATTATTATCATATTTTTGTATATGTATGTATTTATGTGCACAAATAAGTATGAGTATGTAGGTATTACCATATATATATATATGGGTTTCCATGTTGTCGGTGTGCATGTACACGTGTGTGTGTGCGTGTGTGTGTGTGTGTGGGTGTGTGTGTGTGTGTGTGTGGGGGGGGGGGGGGGGGGTGTGCGTGCACACGTGTGTGTGTGTGTGTGTGTGTGTGTGTGTGTGTGTGTGTGTGTGTGTATGTGTGTGTGCGTGTACACGTGTGTGCGTGTGTGTGTGCATGTGTGTGTGTGTGTGTGTGTGTGTGTGTGTGTGTGTGTGTGTGTGTGTGTGTACACATGTGCGGATGTGCATATGCGGGTATGTATGTGTGTTTGTATGTATGCATATATATAGATATATATAAGTATGCACTAGGTGTTTATATGTTACTGTGTATATGTAGATGCATTTCTATATGTGTATTTATTGATGTATGGGTATATATATATATATATATATATATATATATATATATATATATATACATATATATATATGGACAGATACAGTATATATGTATATGCTAATGAAACTAAAAAGCACAGGTGCACATGATTGTATCAGAGTATATTTATATGTATGAATAACTACCTACTGATGCACATGTATCCATCCATCCATTATCTATACCCGCTTTATCCGTTTCCGGGTCACGGGGGTCTGTCGGAGCCTATCCCGACGCATATCAGGCGAAAGGCAGGGGTACACCCTGGACAGGTCGCCAGTCTATCCAGGGCCATGCACATGTATCTTACATACATAATGCTTCGAGGTCAACACACTGATCTTTGTTGTGTGTGTGTGTGTACGTGTGTGTGTGTGTGTGTGTGTGTGTGTGTGTGTGTGTGTGTGTGTGTGTGTGTGTGTGTGTGCATTGTGCATTGAGGTACAAATTGAGTTGCTCTGTTTACAATGTATAAGAATATGTACTAGATAACAGCATACATGTCCACATATGTATGTGTATGTATGTATGTAGGTATTATATATGACTATTCAATACTGCCTCCAGCACCCCTCCAATGCTCAAACGATCAGAAATGTGATTGTAAATAGAAAGCTCCTCCCCCTTTTCTCTGTTTTCTTTTTTTGCTTTTAACACCTGATTGTCTTGTGTCCACCTTTTACCCCTTAAACAACACATTATAAACTTCTTGACAAATACTACAACACAGACACCAAACTGCACCACCACTGTCTCGTCTCTCTCTCCTGCTCTCTTTCTCTCCACTCTCCACACCCGGTGACTATAGCCCTCCTCTGCAGAACATTTACACCCCTCTTTCCGACTCTTCCTTTACTCTTATCTTGTTTGATTTCTCCAGGGATCAATAAAAATATAGTTTGACTGTTATGAGGGCTGGTGAAGGTAGCACACTTGCACACACTCACCCACACACACAAAACACCCTTGGTTACCAGATTAAAATGCATATATACAACTCCGGTTATACCAACATGGTATCAACCATAAATATATGTGCAAACAAGGGAAAAAAAAAACTATTCAAAGGAAGGAGGTATGTAAATGATTTGTTGTTGTCATTGTTATTATTGTGATTATTATCATATTTTTTTATATGTATGAATTTATGTGCACAAAGAAGTATGAGTATGTAGGTATTTCCATATATATATATATGGGTTTCCATGTTGTCGGTGTGCATGTACATGTGTGTGTGTGTGTGTGAGTACACGTGTGTGTTTGTGTGTGTGTGTGTGTGTGTGCGTGCGTGTGTGTATGTGTGTGTGTGTGTGTGTGTACGTACACATGTGGACGTGTGTGTGCGTGTGTGCGAACACATGTGGAGGTGTGTGTGTGTGTGTGTGTGTGCATGAGAGTACACATGTGGATGTGTGTGAGTGTGTGTGTGTGTGTGTGCATGGGAGTACACATGTGGATGTGTGTGAGTGTGTGTGTGTGTGTGTATGTGTGTGTGTGTGTGTACACATGTGGGTGTGCATGTACACGTGTGGGTGTGTGTGTGTCTGTGCACACGTGTGTGCGTGTGTGTGTGTGTGTGTACACGTGTGTGCGTGTGTGTGTGCATGTGTGTGTGTGTGTACGTACACATGTGGATATGTGTGTGCGTGTGTGCGAACACATGTGGAGGTGTGTGTGTGTGTGTGTGCATGGGAGTACACATGTGGATGTGTGTGTGTGTGTGTGTTTGCGTGCATATGTGCATATGTGCATATGTGGGTATGTATGTATATAGATATATATGTGTGCACTAGGTGTGTATATGTTAATTTGTATATGTAGATGCATTTTTATATGTGTATTTATTGATGTATGGGTATATATATATATATATATATATATATATATATATATATATATATATATATATATATATATATATATATATATATATATATATATATATATATATATGGACAGATACAGGATATATGTATATGCACATGAAACTAAAAAGCACAGGTGCACATGATTGTATCAGTGTATATTTATATGTATGAATAACTACCTACTGGTGCACATGTATCTTACATACATAATGCTTTGAGGTCAACACACGGATCTTTGCTGGGTGTGTCTGTGTGTGTGTGTGTGTGTGTGTGTGTGTGTGTGCGCATTGATGTACAAATTGAGTTTCTCTTACAATGTATATGGATACGTACTAGATAACTGCATACATGTCCACATATGTATATGTGTGCATGTATGTGTGTGTGTGTGTGTGTGTATGCATGTATGTGTGTGTATGTGTATGTATGCATGTATGTGTGTGTATGTGTATGTATGCATGTATGTGTGTGTATGTGTATGTATGCATGCATGTATGTGTGTGTGTGTGTGTATGCATGTATGTGTGTGTATGTGTATGTATGCATGCATGTATGTGTGTGTGTGTGTATGCATGTATGTGTGTGTGTGTGTATATATGTATGTGTGTGTGTGTATATATGTGTATATGTGTGTATATATGTATGTGTGTGTATATATGTATATATATATATATATATATATATATGTATATATATATATATATATATATATATATATATATATATATATATATATATATATATATATATATATATATATATATATATATATATATATATATATATATATATATATATATATATATGAACATGCAAGAGTACTTAAATACTTTAATGCATATTATTACATAGATAACTTTTTAAATACTGCCCCCACACCCTCAAAAACTCAGGTATGTAGTAGAGAATAGAATGCTCCTCCCCCTTTCCTCTGTCTTCTTTTTTATTAACACTCTGTTGTCTTGTGTCCACTTTAAACACCAAATCACTACCACTAATTCTTTTTTTCTTTTTCTTTTTTTTTTCTCTTTTTTCTTTTTTGTTTTTTTACACACAGCACAACATAGGCACCACACTGCACCACCACTGTCTCGTCTCTCTCTTTCTCTCTTTCTATTTCCTTTTCTGACTTGATCACATACTACACCCGATGAGTTTGTCCCTCTCTGGCAGAATTTAGTTATTTATTTATTTTCACTTTTTTTTTTTTCCTTTCTTTTCTTTTTTTCCTCTTTTGTACGTCGTCGTACTTAAGGATTAATAAAAGAAATAATCAGACTGTCATTAGGGCCGGTGAGGGGTACACATCTGCACACACGCTGCACACACACACAAAAAAAAAAAAAACCCTTGATTACAGATTAAAATGCATATATATATTCGTTTGGTTCTTACCAATTTGGTATCAACCAATAATATATGTGCAAACAAGGGGGGGAAAAAAAAAAAAAAAAAAATAGAAGAATGGACGAATGGATTGATGGGCGGATGGACGGACGAACGGGCGGATGGATGGACAATTTATAACATAAGCCAACTTTAAAAGTAACAATCAACTGCTTGATGCAACATTTCTCTTGTTTTTGTGTAAGTTGATATTACAGTATCCATAAAATCTTTATTAATTCTGCGGTCTTAGAATCTTATTCCGTTTTATTTTTAGTTTTACTGAACTAAAATGAATTCATAAAGCCTCATCTTCTCCACCTCTACTTAAGATATCAGTTTACCAAATGTACACGTTCTTGTGGCCCAGTTTCATGTCTTCTACGTCCAGGAATCTAAACCCTGATTACTGACTGAGGTACTGGAGACCTGTATGCATCCTGCACCGTGATGTTCAGGAGGTTTGATTCAATAACTCAGAAAACAAATGCAGTTTTCAGCTCATACAAATCACTACGCTGTAAACAGATCAATAACTCAAAAACATCACTGCAAAACAAGTCAAACTCAACAAAGATTCTTACCGGAAACAAAACTCTCCACCTGGTTTTAACCACTGATGTTAAAGTGTTGTAGTGACGTCTTTGCTCAGCTACGTCCTTTGAGGGTTTGGTAACTCCTTCATCATCATCATCATCACACTCAGCTGATCTCGTGGTTCTCCCAAAAAACCCCGAACCATTTTCTTTGTGTTCATGTGCTTACAGGCTGAGCTATCTGATGAAAAGTTAGGGTTTTCTGACGGGAGGATACTCTTCATACTAAACTGAACTCAGAGACACAGAGGAATCAGGCCAGAGTCTAAATCCAGGATAAACAGCTTCGGAGATCGTGGTGTTGAAGGTGTGGAGGTGGATCAGTCTGTCAGAGGAGACCTCATAGAAGGACAGAGTTCCAGCAGGACAGTCCACATACACCGCTACTCTGTGAGTGGAAGGAAAGGTGGACGAGGACACTTTCCTGCCGTTGTGCCAGACAGAATAGCAGTTGCAATCAGAGCAGTTCAGACTCCAGGACTGACTGTTCCCACCAAACGCACAGTCATTCAAGTCTCCTTTCCTTTTGATTCCTCTGTAACTCACAGCTACATCAACTCGTCCTCCCCACTGGACCTCCCAGAACCAGCAACCAGTCAGAGCATCACTGCACAGCAGCTGCGGCCGCTCATCAAACCTGTCTGGATGATCTGGATCAGGATGGGACTGACCCTCCTCCACAAAAGTCAACATCCTGTTGTTGTTGGACAGTTTTATGTGTTTGTTGACGGTGTTCGTGTCAATGATGATTTCACAGGAATCTGGTGGAGAGAACCACAATACAGCTGCAATGATTCTTGATCTGTCATCTGCTCATTGATGGACTCATGGATGAGAGATGTGACAGCGTGGAGATGTTTGGATGTGCTGCTAAAGAATCAAAAACACTTACACTTCCTCAGACCTGGTCTCAACCATCGTCGTCCAGCAGGATCCACCCTGAAAGGAGGAGGGAGGTCAGACCAGCAGTCTTCTTCAGGAGATATGGACATCACATCAGACACCGATGAAGAACAGTCCAACACTTGGGCCATCAATCAAGAAACTGGACACCCTCCCATACAGTCGTCATAGATATTAAATATAACAATAATAATAATAATAATAATAATAATAATAATAATAATAATAATAATAATAATAATAATAATAATAATAACACTTTCATGAAACCCAACAAAAAAAAAAAACACAAAAGCATAAAGTAAAAAATTAAGAACAGTGTAGTTGGACTTAGAGTGTGTAGATAGTCTTAAACGGGTCAGACTTGGGTCTGGCGCTTCTGGAGGAACTTCTGGGGGAGACCAAACTAGAGAGAGTCCTATAATCAATGCAGGAGGTGACAAGACAGTGAACAAGGATGGAGGTATTGTGGACAGTGAGCGAGGGACAGAGTCGGTTTATGTTACCAAGGTGGAACCAAGCAGAACGGGTGATGTTGTTATGGGAGTAGAATGACAAGGTGCCATCAAGGATGACACCAAGACTTCTAACTGGAGGGTAGGGGGAGACTGAGGAGCTGTCAGTTGTAAGGGAGAAGCTGTCAACTTTGGTTAATGATGATTTTGTGACAATGAAAAGGAGTTTAGTTTGTTAACTGTTTAATTTCAAGAGGTTTTAGGTGAACAAGGATTTGATTTCAGATAAGCAGGAGGTGAGGGAGGAGGGTGGGAGTATGGAGTCTGGTTTACTGGAAAGGTAGAGCTGGGTGTCATCAGCAAAAAAGTGAAAATGAATATTGAATTTGCAGAAACATTTTGCAGAGGAGGACGAGATAGATGATGAACAGAAGGGGTCCCAGGACAGAGCCCTGGGGCACACCTGTGGTGACTAGGGAGTGGTTGGATATGAAAGATTTAAGCTGTATGACCTGCCTGCTGCCTGTGAGATAAGAATGAAAGCTGGGGAGGGGATGTGGGTGATGTAAGGAGTTGTCACAGAAGCAGTCTATGATCATGACCTCAGAGAGTTTTAGAAGATGACACTGAGTGAAGGACAGAGACGATGTCTGCAGGTGTTCCTCAATCAAAAATGTACTTACTGCAGCAGGTGTTTCCATACCTGAGTGTTTCCAGTCTCCAGGTTGGATCCTTCAGTCCTGCTGACAGGCGCTGCACTGCTGACTCTCCTGGACAGTTGTAGCTCAGGTCCAGCTCTCTCAGGTGGGAGGGGTTGGAGGTCAGAGCTGAGACCAGAGAAGAACACCCTTCCTCTGTGATCAAACAACCTGACAGCCTGCAGAGACACAACACAAATGTCAGGTACTCAGAGAGAAGTACTCTGAAGCTGACTGCGTTCTCATGTTGACCAGATGATGGTACTAAAGGAAAAGTCACAGGATCAAAAACACATATTCACCAAGACGATTTGGTTCACAAACTGGACAAATGTCTGAGGTAAACTCCTGGACTAGCAGCTCATGACTTGGTTATAGTACTGTGCCCTAACAGCTGACAGATTCCTGGCCCAAATCTTGGCTGGGGCAGTGCTTGCATGGATTTTTGGCAGGTACTCCAGTGTCCTCCCAAAGTCCAAAATCATGCATGTTACACTGACTGGTGATTCTCAGGGTGTTTATTTCTCCTGATGGACTGGTGACCGGTCCACGGTGTATCCCTGCCTATAGATGATGAATATATTAGATAAACCCTGACCTGAGAGTTTCCAGTCGACAGTGTGGACTCTCAAATCCAACAGACAACAGCTTTGCTCCTGAATCCTGCAGGTCGTTGTTACTCAGGTCAAGTTCTTTCAAACTGGAGGACTGGGAGCTGAGAGGTAAGGACAGAGCTTCACAGCTTCTCTCTGAGAGGTGGCAGATGTTTATTCTGAAAGCACAACATTGAACAAGGACACAATGAACATTTATGAAACTGACAACCATCATAAAAACACATACATTGGACTCTCTTATAACAAAGGAAATACAACTGTAAAATTTATTATTTTGAGCAATTTGATGATTACTAACTTCAAATGTTCCAGTATACAGTGAAGACTCTCCAATCCTGCAGACAGAAGCTTCACTCCTGAATCCTGCAGGTGGTTGTTACTCAGGTCCACCTCTCTCAGCTTGGAGGACTGAGAGCTTAGAACTGTGGACAGACCTGCACAGCTTCTCTCTGAGAGGTTACAGCCACTCAGACTAAAGACAAAAATACAAATAAAGAAATGTGGTACTTCTAAGTAAGATAGTTATAAAGTCTTGCTTCAATAAATAAACAGACAGCTTCTGTGGACTATGGTCAGCCTCAGGAACAGCTGGGTTTCTCTTTTTACCAACGGTAACATGAAATTTTGTTGCAAAGCTGCTCCACCAAAATCCATCCATCCATTAACTTGCATTTGTCCGAGACCGGGCTGTGGGGGAAGCAGCCCAACAAAAAGTCCCGGACCTCTCGCTCCCTGGGCACCTTCTCTAGGTCTTTCTGGGGAGTACCGAGGCATTCCCAAGTCAGCCGAGAGGTACAATTCCTCCAGACTGACCCGGGTCTTTCATAGGGCCTCCACTGCACATGTCCAAAACACATCCTTAGGGAAGCGTTCAGGATGCATCCTTAACCGGATGAACCACCTCAACTGGCTCCTCTTCATGTGGAGGAGCGGTGACTAATTCTTCCTGAATGGTAGAACTTCTAACCTTATCTCAAAAAAAGAGTCAGCCACCCTGTGAAGGAAACTCATCTCTATTCTAAGTCCATAAAAGACTTCCCCTCAGGGACCCTAGCAAGGGTAGAAAGCTGGTTCAGTGTTCCATGACCAGCCCAAAACCTGCATTTGTTGTCCGGAATCTCAGGAGGAGTCCCCAAGGAAAACCCAGGACTAGCTGTAGAGACCATGTCTCTCGGCTGGCTTGAGAATGCATCGGGGTCATCAACCAAGTGCAATGCAAAGCGTTGGATAAAGTGGTGTAAAGCACGCTGCCACTGGACTCGAGAGCAGGCTCTACCAGTACAACACAACGCCCAGTGATGTAATCAAATTGGGGTTACCAACTTTCAATGGGGCTGCAACTGCAAATCATCCATGGTTCACAGCTGACAAAGCATAGAATTATCTCGCAGGTTTGGGGTGGGGTGCTGGCTCAAGTCCAGGAGTTACGTACCCTGAGTCTTGTTCACAAATGGGAGA
Organism: Xenentodon cancila; assembly: GCA_014839995.1. Taxonomy (NCBI): domain Eukaryota; kingdom Metazoa; phylum Chordata; class Actinopteri; order Beloniformes; family Belonidae; genus Xenentodon; species Xenentodon cancila. Next base: position 15,133,277 of record CM026220.1, on the reverse strand, counting down.
AGAATGTAGCACAAGATTGACAGATGGGCCGATGTGGCCTCTAATATTGTCTCTGTACTTGCCTTTGTGATAAAGAGAGAGCTGAGCTATAAATTAAATCTCTGTATTTACAGGCCAATCTGCTTTCCTACCCTCACCTATGATCAAAAACTGTTGGGTTAGGCTGCTTCTGCCACAATTCAAACCCAAATAAGTGAAAAGTAATGAGTAGATGGACATCTAAATCTTTTTTGTATTTTTTGGCCAATATTATGCTTATACTTACAGAACTTTCTTGGATGCTTTGACCACTGGCAGCAGCCTCAGAAGAGCGTCCTCGGAAGATAGGTATTTCTTCAGGTCAAACACTTCAAGATCTTCTTCTGATGACAGTAATATGAAGACTAGAGCTGACCACTGAGCAGGAGACAGTTTATCTGTGGAGAGACGTCCTGATCTCAGGGATAGTTGAATCTCCTCCTCTAGAGAACGATCGTTGAGTTCATTCAAACAGTGGAACAGGTTAATTATACTCTCTGCAGACAGATCCTCACTGATTCTCCTCTTAATATACTTGATTGTTTCTTGATTGGTCTGTGATCTTCCTTTTGGTGTCAGTAGACCTCGTAGGAGAGTGTGGTTGGTCTCCAGCAAAAGACCAAGGAGGAAGCGGAGGAACAAATCCAGGTGTCCGTTTGGACTCTGTAAGGCCTTGTCTACAGCAGTCTGGTAGAAGTGTGTCTCTGCAGCTTCATCTTCTGTGGTTTCAAGTGTACAAGAGGTTGTTTGTTCTTCCAGGAGGTTCACTCCAGAGTTGATGAAGGTCAGATGGACATGAAGAGCAGCCAGGAACTCCTGAACACTCAGATGGACGAAGCAGAACACCTTGTCCTGGTACAGGCCTCTCTTCTCAACAAAGATCTGTGTGAAGACTCCTGAGCATACTGAAGCTTCTCTGATATCGATGCCAGACTCCTTCAGGTCTGATTCATAGAAGATCAGGTTTCCTTTCTGCAGCTGCTCAAAAGCCAGTTTTCCCAGAGACCTGATCATCTCTTTGTTTTCTAGACTCCAATGGTCATCAGTCTCAGCTCCTCCATCATACTTGACCTTCTTCAGTTTGGTCTGGACCACCAGAAAGTGGATGTACAACTCAGTCAGGGTCTTGGGCAGATCTCCTCCCTCTCTGGTTTTCAGGACATCCTCCAGGACTGTAGCAGTGATCCAGCAGAAGACTGGGATGTGGCACATGATGTGGAGGCTTCGTGATGTTTTGATGTGGGAGATTATCTTGTTGGCCTTCTTCTTATCCTTGATTCTCTTCCTGAAGTACTCCTCCTTCTGTGGGTTGGTGAACCCTCTGACTTCTGTCACCATGGAAACACATTCAGGAGGGATCTGATTGGCTGCTGCAGGTCGTGAGGTGATCCAGAGACGAGCAGAAGGAAGCAGGTTCCCCCTGATGAGGTTAGTCAGCAGCACGTCCACTGAGGTGGACTCTGTAACATCAGTCAGGATCTCATTCTTGTGGAAGTCCAAAGGAAGTCGACACTCATCCAGACCGTCAAAGATAAACACGACCTGGAACTCTTCAAACCTGTAGATTCCTTTGGTTTCAGTGAAGAACAGATGAACAAGTTCCACCAAGCTGATGTTTCTCTGTTTCAGCACGTTCAGCTCTCTGAAGGTGAATGGAAACAGTAACTGGATGTCCTGGTTGGTTTTGTCTTCAGCCCAGTCCAGACTGAACTTCTGTGTTAAGACGGTTTTCCCGATACCGGCTAGTCCCTTCGTCATCACTGTTCTGATTGGTTTATTTCTTCCAGGTGGAAGTTTAAATATTTCTTCTTGTCTGAGTGTTGTCTCTGGTCTGTCTGGTTTCCTGGATATTTTTTGAAACTGTCCAACTTCATGTTGTTTATTGATCTCTCCGGTTCCTCCCTCTGTGATGTAGAGCTCTGTGAAGGTCTCGTTGAGGACAGGCCCTCCTTCTGCAACAATCCCTTCAGTTACAAACTGGAACTTCTCCTTCAGGTTAGATTTGAGGTTTTGTTGACAAACTGCAGCAGAGGCATCTCAAGAAACATGTAATAAAGAATACCAATTAGCAGTTCATGAATAACACCAAATCAGTGAAGTCACCTAAAGAATGTGCAATTGAGAATGTTGTTGGCTGCCTTTTGCCTTCTGCCTTTTTGAATTTTATATTGTTTTCTTTCTTTTATAAACACAAAACGAAACGAGAATATCTACATAAACCCAGATCAAAGAGGTTTCATTCAAAATAAGAAAATAAGCTAATATAAAACAGCACTCGCAACAAACTAAATAAAGGATAACATCAAAGGATGCAGAAAATGCTTCTGACAAGGTTTTTTGAGTTATTGGACATTGTCATTTAGCACTGTTGGGCCACAGCCATGTGTTGAACAGAAAAAAGGCCTAGCATCAACAGTAATGCCTGACCACATGATCTGAAACAAAAAAACCTTCACCATAACTCACAAACCCAACAGGCTTTGATCCATTTGTGATACCTAGGTGATCAGGGTATGGCCTCTCACTGGGCTTGGAGCTCAAAACCCAGCAGGGGTCCTCGCTGAGGCGCAGCAGCCCAGACCTGGCTATAAGGAGCCACTCCCCCCTTTCTTGCTCTCTCACCCTCTCAAATGCTCTCTCCCACACACTCTCCTTCAATGACTCCTCAACTCATGAGCCTGTAAGCTGTGAAGGCCAAAGCTCCTACTTCAGCCTGACGCGCTACCAGCCAGAGGCCTGTCTCCTCCATCACCGTGCCTGAAGAAGTGTCTGGTTGCCAGGAAATGACAATACAGCCTGTCTGGCTGCAGCGCTGAAATGGAGTGAATCGCAACCGTTCCGAGTCCCAGATGAGCCGAACAAGGGACCTGGGCAACTCCGACAACATGAATACCTTCAGACTGACAAAATGATTTATTCATTTGGATAATTTATTATGTAACTTATTACAACATAAAATTAGCCTGTATGCAGATGATTTACTATTATATCAACAAGAACCAATTCTATACCAAAATGTATTAATGCCATCAATAATTTCTCCCTAAACTTCTAATTACACTATAAAATTTAAAAAAAAAATGAAAAAAAAAAAAACAACAATATTACTACTTTCTAAAGAGGCACGGGATTCTGCAGCTCAAAATAATTCTCTACTACTTAACATTGATAATATGAAATATTTGGGTATCAATATTGATTAACCCTTTTGTTGGAGAAACTGAACAAGATTTAAAGTGTTGGGGCCATACAGCGACAGTTATAATGAAAATACCTCCACAAATCAGCTACCTTTTCACAGTACTTCCCATTGCTGCACCAGATAACGGGTTTAACTCGGTCAAGAGTTTTAATGGAAAAACAAGAACCAAAGATTAGTCTAACACCATTTTAGAAAATAATCAATGATTAGGCGGGTTAGAGGAAAAGTGAGAAAGGTTCCATTAAAAAAAAAACAGTATTTAGTACATCTAAAAGACGCTTGTCTCGGTAAATGGAGACATGTGTCCATCAGGAACCTGATGAAACAGACGTCTCTGCTGGAGTCAAGAGCAAACTGAAGGGAAGCTTTTACCACCTACGTCACAATTTAAGAAGTGATGAGCATGAATAACATTAATTTCCTGAAATGTAGGTGATTTCAAGTGTGTTGGCGCCAATAAATCAATCTGCTGACAAAGGTAACCTTGAAGCAGGCGTATATCATGTATTTAATACATTCTATACAGATGCATTAATCAGAATTGAGTTTTCCTCATTTACATAAGATCTCCATGTGGTCGGCTGGAGATCTTGTTCGTTCCTACAAAAAGTTCAGAACTTCTTACATTTTTATGAATGCCAAAACACGTGTAAATGTGGCTGTGAACAGTTTCTGCACAAATCTGTTCTCAGGTTTAATGAATGTGTCATTTATCCAGAAGTGAAATGTTCAGAGAAATCCTCTTACTGCTCTGCAGACGCTCAGCCAGCTCCTCCTCCCTCATTCTTCTCAGGAAGCTCACCGTGATCTTCACAAAAGCATCGCTGTTACTCTTCTTCTGTTCTTCTTCCTCATTCTCCAACTGCTCCTCATCCTCCTTATGACTTTCTAAGCATCCTGGGTAATCTGCACTCAGAAGCTTCTTGGTCTTCTTCAGCTCATTCTTAACAAAAGTGATGATGTTCTCCTCCAGCAGCTGCGACAGATGACAACATGAAGACACAATCTAGTGTCACATCCACGTTGGACAGACTGATAATTTGCTGGTCTACAGAGAGCACCATGTAGATGAGCATCACCAGACCACATGTGGAGGGAGATGTTCAGGTACAGACCGTAAATATGACGTCCAGATGTGCTTGGTGCTGCTGGACAGACTGACCACTGGGAGGGTCTAACATCTGCTGGTCCACTCTGAGGAAGAATCATGGAGACAACCCAGTTACTCAGACATCTGCAAGTTCTTAAGGTCCCCAATGGTGCAAACCTCTTTTACCAGTTCATGGTTTTATTCAAGGAAAATGCTGTGTCTGTCAAGATTTAATAATTAAGGATTTCTAAAGCACTTACGTTTTTGGAACCTGCCACGGCCCATGTCCATGATCCACGTTGCTCTTCACAAGAGAAGAGTCTGCTTTAGGACTTTCCATCTTCCTCCTGGGAAAAATATCACATTTGGAAACGTTTTTGATCTGAAATGCAGACCATGGACAAATGTGGAACCACACTCAGTCCAGTGAAAATGCTGACACATCCCACAATCGTATACCAGGGAAATACTGAGTCATCTTTGATAAGTCGTCCTTTTTTTAGTTTCTAGTCGCAGACGCTGCACCCTGAACAGAGAGGCCCAGACCTCCCGCTCCCCTCCATCTCCTCCTGCTCTTCTGTGGGAATATCATGGCATTTCCAAGCTAGCCTCGAGATTCAACCTCTCCAGTAGGGTCTGGATCTGCACCAGGACCTCCGACTGACTGGATGTGTCTAGAAGAGGGGAGTGGTGGCCTATTGGTTACAGTGGTGGGCTGTGTGTGTGGAATGTGGAGATGTGTGTGGTGTGGAGAACCCAGGTTCAAGCCCAGGGGCTGCCCACCATGGTAAATCACTGGGGGCCCCTGAGCAAAGCCCTTAATTCCCAATTGCTCCCCGGGTGCCGGTTCTAGCAGCCCACTGCTCACTAGTCCAGTGGCAGAGGTACAATTTCGGTGTGTATCGTACATACAGCGTGTGCACGATGTTCATACTGGTAAAATGATAGAATGGTAATGAAAAAAAAAAAGAAGACCGCCCCTGGGAGGCGTCCAGAAGACTTGACTTGGGAAAGAAGAGCAGCGACTCCAAACCTAGTCCCTCTCGGATGACTGAACTTCTTCTCCCATCTCTGAAGGAGAGTTCAGTCCCCTCATCTGTTTGTATCTATAGTTCTTCCAGGCAGGGCCCACGGTCCATGGTCCTAGGAACTAGGTCAATACAGGGCAATACATGACTGCAGACCACCTTCAATGTCCTCCTTTGTTCTTGATCACTTATGAACAGCATCCCTAGATACCCCTGAGGAAGCTTCTCACTCCCGACCAGGAGAGGGCGTTAGACCTAAAACCAACTTAGAATCATGGCCTCAGATTTGGAAGAGCTGATTCTCTTCCCTGCCCAAACTTCTACAACAACAGCAGAAGATTCCATCTTAATTACACTGACCAAGAAACATCTTCTGCAAAAAGCAGCACCGTAATCCTGAAGTCACCAAACCGGACCCTGCTGATCTTTGGCAGCACATGGAGATTCTGTCCATAAAAGTTAGGAGGAGAATCGTGACAAAGGGCAGCCTTGACGGAGTCCAACTTACACCTTTAATGAATCCGACTTACTGGACCGGTGGCAGTACAAACCCAAGTCACTCCACTTGGGGCAGAAGTGCTCTCCAGATGCCTGCTCTTAGTGAAACTTTGTTCTTGGACCTTCTAGGTCAAACCTATGATGACTGCAGGGCCCAGCGGAGCTCTGCTAGTCCTCATTTCAGCTATGACAACGTTTCTTTGTGATGCTGTCTCAGTGGCAACTCTTGAAACGATGACGTTTGGACAGATCTGATCAGAATGTACGATTTAAACCCTTACCATCTAATAAAAAACTTAGAGTAAATTTAACTCCAGAATGTTCCTTCAATGGAACCATTACACATGACTGACGGGCAGTTTGAAAATACAACTCACCTCTTTGCAGGAACAGGTTGCCTTTCCTTAAAATTAATATTATATTCCTTTGACTGGTTGCTGTTCAAGGACGCACAGCCGCGTCCAGGTCCAGGTTCAGGTCCAGGTCCAGGTCCAGGTCCAGGTCCAGGTTCAGGTTCAGGTTCAGGTTCAATCCTGTAATATTGACGATTTAAAGAAGTGAGTTCTGTCCTGAAGAGTCATGGACAGTTAGAGATCATCTCACCTCTTAGGGTTGCTCTGACTGTCATGTTCTCCATGCAGAGATGATTCAGAGGGAGGATCTCCCTCCTCTCTGTCCTCACTCTGGTCCATGTTGATGAATTCACATCCACATCAGCTCACAAACACTTTCTACCTTCATCTGCAGAGAAAAAACACACATAAGTGATGCTGTAGAAACATCAGCTGCTCCTCCATCTATTGGCTCCTAAATTCTGCTTGATATCAGATTTCAGCTGAACGTAAAGCTGAACGTGACGTATACGTGAAATAAATCATGTTTTCATATGGACCCTCCTTTTTGTTTCTGTGGTTTAAGATATTAATAATGTACTTAGAAGTTATACATAATAATAGTAAACATTTTACACATTTATAAATATATATTTTGGTGTACCTGAGAATAAATTGGCAGATACCTGAATATTGCCATGTGCAGTTACATGCTGCTGTATATAAACACTGTTTCCACTCAGTCCCTGAATTCATCTGTACATAAATACATTAAATGACCATATTAATTTATATCCACCCTTGTACAATCTTATTCATTACAAGCATTCTTACTCATAGATGTTTCTATAAACATTAAAGTACACATATACAAATATACTTATTACTATCCACATATGTATAGATACACGCTTTTCACATACATATACACACATATACACCCACAACCATGCAAGTCCAGTCCCCCCCCTCTCCCTATGACAAAACCAGAACAGAACCGGAAAGTCCCCCATCCTGAGTGGGGAGCACAACACAACACAGCAACACTAGTACCCAGGCCCTCCACTGCCAACCTAGAGACTCCCCACCATCCCCCCACCAGCCACCAAGATGTTCCCACCACACATTAGGCACCCCCTTGCAAGCCCTGAGGCAGGATGTGGGTGCAAACCCAACCATAACCCAGGGGGCACAGGGAGTCCCCCGTCAGGTAACACAGACATCCCAGAAGTGACAGAAAGTGAGGGAGAGTGATGGGAGGCATCCAAACCAATCCCCAGGCACCACCACCAAGGGCCCAGACAAACATGCTAGCGCGACCCCCCCCCCCAATACAATTTTACAACTTTTTAATAAATTTAGCTTTTTTAATACATTTAGTCTTTTTAATACATTTAGTGTTTTTAAATGCACGCTCACATTCACATCTACGGGCAATTCAGAGGTATCAATAAACCTAAGATGCATGTTTTTGGACTGTGGGAGGAAGCCGGAGTACCCGGATGTGAACTCACACAAGCACAAAAAGAACATGCAAACTCCACACAGACCCGCACCCACGAATTGAACCAGGAACCTTCTTGCTGTGAAATGTTTAGTATTTTAATAGTTCAGTCTTTTAATACATTTAAGTCTATTTTATACATTTAAGTCAATTGGATACATTTATTTAGTTATACTCTTCTAATACATATAGTCTTTTTAATACATTAGTCTTTTTTAATATATTAAGTCCTTTAAATACATTTAGTGTTTTAAATACAATTAGTGTTTTAATTACATTGAGTCTTCAATACATTTAGAATTTTTAATATAATTAGTATTTTTTATATATTTAAGTCTGTTTAATACATTTAAGTCTTTTAAAATATAATTTGTCTTTTTAAAACATTGTTTATTTTAAAACATTTAATCTTTTAATACACTTTGTCTTTTTGAAAATATAGTATTTTTTAATAAATTTAGTCTTTTTAATATTTTCTTTGATACATTTAGTCTTTTTTAATAAATTTAGTCTTTTTTAATATTTAGTCATTTTTAATATATTTAGTCTTTTTTAATATTTATTCTTTTTTATACATTTAGTCTTTTTTATACATTTAGTCTTTTTTAATATTTAGTCGTTTTTTTAATCTTTAAACTTTCGTAATATTTAGTCTTGCTTAATATTTTTTTAAACATTTAATCTTTTTTTTAATACATTTAGTCTTTTTTATACATTTAGTGTTTTTTAATACATTTATTCTTTTTTAATATTTAGTCGTTTTTAATACATTTAGCCTTTTTAATATTTAGTCTTTTTTAATAAATTTTGTCTTTTTAATAGTTAGTCTTTTTTTAAACATTTAGTCTTTTTTAATATTTAGTCGTTTTTTATACATTTAGCCTTTTTAATATTTAGTCGTTTTTTATACATTTAGTCTTTTTTATATCTAGTCGGCCTCATACTCTTCCTCTCCGGTTTCAACACGGAGAACACTGAAACGCTCCCGCTGACGTTAATGACAGCTGTTGATCGATTAATGTAAACTGTTGATCGATCATGTCATCGATCTGCTGCAGATTCTGCAGAAACTAAGCTGCACACGGTTGATACATTAAGAGACGCCTTACATTTGCTTGCGGTGGAGTTTCATTTGGGGAAAATCACCTGCAACACACACCAGCGGTAAAAATACACACCTTCTTGTTTGCGGGTGACAACAAGGACGTGGTGTGTCACACCGCCACCTGCTGGCGGGCAGCGGGGACCAGGCAGCCGGTGAACCACAATCAGTAAAAATACACTAAAAGAAAAAAATCCGTTAAGGCAAATCAAACGTTTATTTTCTTAAGCTCTTCCTATGACCACATATTTCGGACATTTGCACCATGACGGCTCCCAATGTTTCTTCTTGTCCACCTGTATCATGTTCATACTTTCTAGATAAAGTATTGGTGTTCTTTATATCCAAATGTGATTCCTGATAACTTCAATCTTTCTGTTTCTCCTTTCTCCAACTTTCAACTGCCAACAAGAGAGCTCTTTGCAGCTTTACTGGCAGTTTCATTTCCTCCACGATCTACATGAGCTGGGACCAGAAAAAATGGACTCCCCTCATGCATATTGTAAACAATGTCTGATTTAAAAGAAACTTCCAGATAAACATTTGTGGCGCCGTTAGAAATCTACCACAGCTGAAACTGATCCCATTTAATCATTGATCTGTAGATATGCTCCAAGTAAGTAAATTAAAATAACAAAAAAAACCGAATGATGAGTTACAATCAAATACAGCCAAATGATATCGTTGTAAAAATATGATGGACTGTATAAAATCCACTTGTGACGTCGTCAAAATGACCCTGAAGCCCGGTTTCAGTTGCTCTCCAAGGTGCTGATTCTGCCAATTACGAACAAATAGCTGAATGAGCAGGCCTGGAAACCAGCTGCAACATGCCACATTTCTACTTCTCTTTGCTCTTTCTTTCATAGTTTAGGGCGTGTTAACCTCTGTCGCGGACTAGTGTTACCCTACTTTCACTCTATTCTCATCTGACTATCCCCACTTCAGATGCTGCTGCCAGAAGACATGAGACACGAGTGATGCTGGAGATGACGGGGGACTAGGAGTAGGATCCAGACCCTGGTGGTCAGTAGAGGAAGCGGACGTCGTGATCCGGACCCTGGTTGTCACCAGGGAAACTGCTGTTCTGGATCCAGACCCTGCTGGTCAGTAGAGGAAGCGCAGGTCTGGATCCAGACCGCAGATCTGGACCCTGGTGGTCAGTAGAGGAAGAGCAGGTCTGGATCTGGACCCTGGTGGTCAGTAGAAGAAGAGCAGGTCTGGATCTGGACCCTGGTGGTCAGTAGAGGAAGCGCAGGTCTGGGTCCGGACCCTGGTGGTAAGTAAAGGATGCGGACGTCGGGATTCAGACCCTGGTGGTCAGTAGAGGAAGCGCAGGTCTGGATCCAGACCCTGGTGGTCAGTAGAGGAAGCGCAGGTCTGGATCCTGGCCCTGGTGGTCAGTAGAGGAAGCTCAGGTCTGGATCCAGACCCTGGTGGTCAGTAGAGGAAGCGCAGGTCTGGATCCTGGCCCTGGTGGTCAGTAGAGGAAGCTCAGGTCTGGATTCAGACCCTGGTGGTCAGTAGAGGAAGCGCAGGTCTGGATCCTGGCCCTGGTGGTCAGTAGAGGAAGCTCAGGTCTGGATCCAGACCCTGGTGGTCAGTAGAGGAAGCGCAGGTCTGGATTCGCACCCTGGTGGTCAGTAGAAAAAGCGCAGGTCTGGATTCAGACCCTGGTGGTCAGTAGAGGAAGCGCAGGTCTGGGCCCGGACCCTGGTGGTCAGTAGAGGAAGCGCAGGTCTGGGTCCGGACCCTGGTGGTCAGTAGAGGAAGCGCAGGTCTGGGTCCGGACCCTGGTAGTAAGTAGAGGAAGCGCAGGTCTGGATTCGCACCCTGGTGGTCAGTAGAGGAAGCGCAGGTCTGGATTCGGACCCTGGTGGTCAGTAGAGGAAGCGCAGGTCTGGGTCCGGACCCTGGTGGTCAGTAGAGGAAGCGCAGGTCTGGGTCCGGACCCTGGTGGTAAGTATAGGATGCGGACGTCGGGATTCAGACCCTGGTGGTCAGTAGAGGAAGCGCAGGTCTGGATCCTGGCCCTGGTGGTCAGTAGAGGAAGCTCAGGTCTGGATACGGACCCTGGTGGTCAGTAGAGGAAGCGCAGGTCTGGATTCGCACCCTGGTGGTCAGTAGAGGAAGCGCAGGTCTGGATACAGACCCTGGTGGTCAGTAGAGGAAGCGCAGGTCTGGGCCCGGACCCTGGTGGTCAGTAGAGGAAGCTCAGGTCTGGATTTGCACCCTGGTGGTCAGTAGAGGAAGCTCAGGTCTGGATCCAGACCCTGGTAGTAAGTAGAGGAAGCTCACGTCTGGATCCAGACCCTGGTAGTAAGTAGAGGAAGCTCAGGTCTGGATACGGACCCTGGTGGTCAGTAGAGGAAGCGCAGGTCTGGATCCTGGCCCTGGTGGTCAGTAGAGGAAGCTCAGGTCTGGATTCAGACCCTGGTGGTCAGTAGAGGAAGCGCAGGTCTGGATTCGCACCCTGGTGGTCAGTAGAGGAAGCTCAGGTCTGGATTCAGACCCTGGTGGTCAGTAGAGGAAGTGCAGGTCTGGATCCTGGCCCTGGTGGTCAGTAGAGGAAGCTCAGGTCTGGATCCAGACCCTGGTAGTAAGTAGAGGAAGCTCACGTCTGGATCCAGACCCTGGTGGTCAGTAAAGGAAGCGGACGTTGGGATTCAGACCCTGGTGGTCAGTAGAGGAAGCGCAGGTCTGGATCCGGACCCTGGTGGTCCGTAGAGGAAGCGGAGGTCTGTATCCAGACCCTGGTGATCAGTAGAGGAAGCGCAGGTCTGGATCCGGACCTTGGTGGTCTGGACTGTTTCCATTCACCTTCAGAGAGCTGAATGTGCTGAAAGAGAGAAAGTTCAGCTTGGTGGAACTTGTTCATCATTTCTTCACTGAAACCAAATACATCTGCAGGTTTGAAGACTTCCAGGTTGTGTTCATCTTTGCAGAAACTCGCCCCCGGGGAGGTCTAGCCATGTCTCCGTCAAGACTTAGTCTGACCATCACGAACGCCGTGTCCTGGTCAGAATCACTTCTGCGGTGCCAAAAACCCCACTGGTATCGGTGCATAATCCATAAGAACCAACACAAAGATCACTCATTTAAACACGTTTAATCACGTTTGAACTGTGCACAACCCTGTGGATATTATATCCATTCTGTTTAAATGTTTGACTCTCGATCGGACAGAACGGAGACAGACTGAAACAGAAGCACCAGTAAATCCTGGTGACAGTCGGTCATGTCTCTCGCCTACTTCTCTCTTCTCACCATCGGTTCTGAAACCGTCTCGGTGTTGGAAGAGTCTCTCAGCTGTGCTTCGTCTGTTAGCGGCTTCGTCAAGTCGGCGCCGCACCGATCTGCTGCCAGGAGGCTGAGAATAGCGGAGATCCCGCAGCTCGTCGCCTTGAGAGGGCGTCTCATGGACGTCGGAGTACTTGCGATATGAATGTTTCAAAGAAAAAATAAGGATAGAAAGAAATCAGCCTTTGTGCATGTGGTTCTATCACGATCAGCAGGACGCGGCTTCACAAACGTAAGTTGTGGCTCTTTCAATCTTTCAGAAACTATTTTTATTTTGGGCAGTAAACAGGACATAAACATTAACTTCTACTTCATTGATGCTCATGCACAGGTGCCTTCTTCATCTACAGACGAGACAGCAGGAAGATGCCTTCTTCACATGAAGCTCATGACGGTTCCCTTCTTCCCGACTTGGTGAGGCTGCAGCGCGTGGAACTGAATAACAATCCTGCAAAGCACAGTCAGTGGGTCAGTCACAGCCTCCAGCAGTCAGCCCAGTCTCATCACAGCCCAGAAGACACGCAGAACTGGGTGAAAACAGTTATGAACTTATCAAGACTCACCTATCTTCAGTCAGACCCAGTTCCCTGGTCAGAAAGTCAAAGATCTTGGCACTGTGTTCTTTGTTTTTGTCAGCGGTGTCGGTCACAGAGATCACCGACACCGACAGCATCACACACGGAGCGCAAGAACCAGCGATCAGCATCGGCAGGCCGGGCTTCACCACCACATTCATCCTCTGAAAGACACGGCAAAGACCGGGAACGTCAACCTTGAATATCGCAGACTAACCAGACACAAACAGGGCTTCACACTCAAAGCCGGACCTTGAACCGCATCTCGCCGGTATCAAAGTCCACTGTTCCTTCCTCTGACCTCTGAGCAGCGATCTTGGCTGCTCGGCGTTGGATGGTTGCTGTCATTTCATTTATTCAATGTTTAACGGCCCAAGAATGTCTTCTCGTTGCTGCGGGCCCCCGTTAAGAAATCAAAGTATTATGATTCAGACTCACGACGTCCACATTTCTGTGCACCAGGTCTGATGAGGTGAATACGCTCTGAGCCTCCGCGAGTCCACCTCCGGCGGTGGCCTCGCGTCTGCATTGGTCTCTGCATCTCTGTACAGGAGGCAGGGGTCGTCCGGGTCCACGGAGACACGCAGCAGATCAGATTCAGGACAGTCTCGTTGACGCCACGTGGCGTGGGAGTCGCAGCGGCTGGAACGCGGTTCGCCGGTTCGTGTACGAACCCGTGATCCGAGTGAACCGAGGACAGACTGGACACCCGAGCACCGACGTTACCGCCGCTGTGGCGGGTGCGGCCCGGTGCACGTGGAGCCGCTCTGCCCGTGAGAGGCAGGCGCGCGGACGCGGACGCGGTCACTCACCTCCTCCGGTTTACCCAGAGTCGCGGCCGCGCACGAGCACAGCCTTTTCACAAAGTCCTCCGAGAACGAGCCGGCCGCTAAATTAGTCTGCAGGTCGATAAAGGCATCTTAGTACTGCGAAATCTGCTCCGAGTGGCTTTTGTTTTGTTTGTTTTGTTTATTTCTTCTAGAAGGCGACTGTGACGCGCGGCCAATACTTTTTCCGGTTGGGATTTTTCAAAATAAGGTTTGCTGCGGGTAAGTAAAGGAAGTAACTGTTCCCCTTACATCTCAGACGTATGGTATGGACTTTAACTCAGAATTAAACAAAGAAAAAAACACTCAAATTATCAAAGTTCCATTAAATCAATAAATGGGATACTGAAATAAACACAATATACATTATTAAAACATTTATTTTCAAAATGGTATTTTTTTCATAATGTTCTATTTATTTAATTACTTTTATTTAATGATGAGGTATTTTTTATCAGTGAGACTTTTATTTTACATTGCCACTTTAATTTGTATGTATTTTTTGTACACACATGTACATACATGCATGAATAAATTAATTAATGATTTAATTTTTTAAATGACAACTTACTTATTTTATGACAAATTATTTCATATTAGTACAATTATTTATTTCATGACACTTTTATTTCATAATGTTGTATTTATATTTTATTTCATAATGTATACTTTTTATTAGCAGCACTTTTAATTTGTAAAGCCACGTCCACATGTTTTTTTTTTATTTTGCATTGCCAATTTTGTGTCAGGACCCTTTTTATTTCATTTTTCTTATATTCAAATGAAGGTGTGCGGTTTTAGAAGTGGGTTTGTCCAGTCGTGAACTCATGAGGGACAGAACATCCAGAAGAAAACTCATAAAGAAAAAACATTAACGAAGAGTTAGAACAAGACGTAGCAGAATTCCGGGTGGACTTGGACTTTTACAAAATGTGAATATTGTAAAATGTCTGAGATTTAAAGCATCACAGACTTACTGAGAGAAGCTACCAACCACCTTGATGGAATGGCAGCACGGCCGGCGTCTTTACTGCTGCCCAGAAGTGTCATACCACCAGCTCCACCTTTATCTGTAAAGCCGAGTGACGAACTTAAAGCTTTTATTTTGTTTTTGTGTTTGATAAAATAATTTAAACGGAAATTATGAACATTCTGTAAAAAAAAAGTTGTGGTAAATCTTACTCTTATTTTGGAATTCCGCTATCTCCTCCCACACTTCCTCCTCAGTCACTGGTGGCGCTCCTCCAACTTATTTCCAGGAAGTAGTTTTTCTTTAGTTTTCTTTTGTTTTCGTCAACACGTTGGACTGTTTTTGAAGAAGCCGCAGGTTTGTTTGTTTCACTCTTTAACTTCTTTGGTAATATTTTTGTTGGTTATGTTTGTTCAGCTCTGTTTGAAGAAAAAGTTCACTTCTGATTTAACTGTAAGCTTTAATCTGGTTTAATGGTCTTTAATGGGTGTAGTTAAAGACAAAATTATTAAAGACCAGAAGACTAAAACTGTGAAAAAACATCAAAGACATTTAGGACTTGACACACAACTAATAAAATGTTGAATTGTATTCTGAGTTTTCCGAAGAGCTAATAAAAGGAAGTGAACACACGAGAGACATAGTCTCTTGCTGATTCCTGTCAGCATTCCCGCTGCTGCATTTTGGATCAGCTGGAGGCTGTTAAGAGAATTACTTGGACATCCAGCCAACAACACGTTACAGTAATCTAGTCTAGAAGACACGAACGCATGAATTAGTTTTCCAGCATCACTTTGCAAGAGGATCCTCCTAATCTTTGTGATATTACGGAGGCTGAAAAATCAGGTTTTACAAACCTGATTAATATGATTGATAAATGACATATCCTGATCGAAATAACACCAAGGTTTCACAGTTTTACTGGAGGCCATCGCAACACCGTCTAATCCCTTCCTAAGCTGTTTGGACCACAAACAACAACCCCTGTTTATCAGAATTTAGGAGCAAAACATTAGTGGACATCCAGTCCTTGATGTCCTTAAGACACCTGAAGTTTGTCTGATGGTTTTGTTTCATCTTCATAGACAGATACAGCTGCGTGTCATCAGCATAACAATGAACATTAATGCCGTGGTTCCGGATAATAGTTCCAAAGGGCTGCATGTATAAACTGAACAAGATTGGTCCTAGAACTGAACCCTGCGGGACACCATAGCAGACCCTTGTCTGTACTGAAGAAACCTCATGAACATGAACAAACTGGAATCTATCAGACGGATCTGATTTAAACCAATCTAGAGCTGTCCCTTTAATCCCAACAACATACTCTAGCCTCTGCAGTAAAATGTTGTGATCTATAGTATCAAAAGCAGCGCTGAGGTCCAGCAGAACCAGTATTGACACTAATCCATTATCTGAGGTCCAGCAGAACCAGTATGGACACTAATCCATTATCTGAGGTCCAGCAGAACCAGTATGGACACTAATCCAGTATCTGAGGTCCAGCAGAACCAGTATGGACACTAATCCCTTGTCTGATGTCCAACAGAACCAGTATGGACACTAATCCATTATCTGAGGCACAGCAGAACCAGTATAGACACTAATCCATTATCTGAGGTCCAGCATAACCAGTATGGACACTGATCCAGTATCTGACGTCCAGCAGAACCAGTATAGACACTAATCCCTTGTCTGAGGTCCAGCAGAACCAGTATGGACACTAATCCATTATCTGAGGCACAGCAGAACCAGTATAGACACTAATCCATTATCTGAGGTCCAGCATAACCAGTATGGACACTGATCCAGTATCTGACGTCCAGCAGAACCAGTATAGACACTAATCCCTTGTCTGAGGTCCAGCAGAACCAGTATGGACACTAATCCATTCAACTGCAACTGAGAACAGGTGAGTCTTCAACCTGGATTTAAATAAACTGACTGTTTCAGCTGATCTGAGACTTTCTGGGAGTTTGTTCCAGACATGTGGAGCAGAGAAGGTGCAGGAAGCTTCTCCAGGTCTGCTTCTGACTCTGGGAACTGATAAAAAACCAGATCTGAGGGGTCTGAAGGTTCATACTGGGTCAGGAGGTTATTGATGGAATTTAGTCCTGGTCAGTTCTTTATAGACCAGCTTCAGAACTAAAGTATGTCCTCTGATGGACAGGCAGCCAGTGTAAAGACCTCAGAGCTGGACTGATGATGGACTGATGTTTTAGGTGGACCTGTAAAGATGCTGTTACAATAATCAAGTCTACTAAAGGTTAATGCACAGTCCATCACTACACCCAGATTTCTGGTCTGGTTTCTGGTTTTTAGGTGTTTAGATTGAAGCTCTGTGGTGACCTGTGATAGCTTCTCTTTGTCTCCAAAGACAATCACTCAGTTTTGTTTTTGTTTAACTGGAGAAAGTTCTGGCTCATCCAGTCATTAATCTCCTCAATGCATTTACCAAGAGCCTGTACAGGCCTCGGTCTCCTGGTGACATTGTTATATACATCTGTGTGTCATCTGCATAGCTGTGGTAGTTTATTTTGTTGTTCTTTATAGTCTGTCCCAGTGGGAGCATGTGGATGGTAAACAGAAGAGGTCCCAGGATGGAACCTTGGGGAACTCCACATGTGATTCATGTCTGCTCAGATGTAAAGTTACCTAATGACACAAAGTACGTCCTGTTCTCCAAGTATGTTTTGAACCAGTTTAGTACAGTTCTGTAAAGACCTGCCCATTTCTCCAGTGGTTTCAGTGATATATTGTGGTCAACTGTATCAAATGGAGCACTGAGATCCAGCAGAATTCAGACTAACATGTTTCCACCATCTGTATTCAGACATTTGTCATTAAACTCTTTGGTCAGAGCCACTACGGTGCTGTGGTTCTGTCTAAAACCTAACTGGAAGCATCATAGCAGTTGTTTTGTGTTAAAAAGTAATTGAGATATTGAAAAACTGCTTTTAAAATGATCTTACTTAAAAATCTTAGATTTTTGAACAAACCTGTTGGCAGGTCTGAACATGAACAAGAGGAGGAGTTCAGTTGATGTCAGATGACCTCCAGGTCTTTGCTGTTAACGGGGTGAAATTATGCAGTAGTAAATTATAAGAGTGAAGTTTCTCTTTATAGATATATTGAACCTGGACATTTGTTTTTCTCCATCTGTGCTCAGCTTTCCAACGCTCTTTTTCCATTTTTCACCAGTGGAGTTTCTCCATGGAGACGCCCTCCTTCCAGAGATACCTTCACCTTAGTGGGAGCAATAGTGTCCAGAACATTTAACATTTTAACTTTGAAGCTGTTGACGGGTTCGTCGACTGAACCCCGGACAGGCAGGTTTTACAGAGAAGACCTGGTCAAAGATCTCACTACTTCAGTTAGACACTGGCCTTTGTTTGTTTCTCTCTATGAGGTAACCCCTCGTTTATCTCAGCCTTGGCACTGACCACAAATGGATGACGTAGGAAATAAAATGTGTTGGAGGTGAACAGTTTCACCCCTGACTTGTCAAAATCCATTTGTTTTAAACAGATGTCTGCGTTCCCTAAAAATATTAAAATTGTTAAGTGCACTGAGTGTCAGCACATGCAGATATAAATCCTTTATTCAGATCCAACAACCTGCTGGATCTTTTCTTTCCTCCTCTGATGGTTGTTCAGTTCCACTGATGAATGCAGCTGCATTCACAGACCTCACTGGGTTTAATAATCCAGTGAAGTCCAGTTTCAGGACCTCAGATTGTTGCTTGGACATCGTTTGACCCTGAATGCAGTACGATGTTCGTCACAGTTGGATGTTTATCTGCAGTTTCAAGACTTCTCTCCTTCAGATCGTTGACCATCTCCTCAGGAAAGAAGAGGACTTTAGCTTTAACTTTTTCTTACCGAACATCCTTCGTACATCTTTTACAGCAGAGTTGTCAGAGTCTCAGGCCCGGCCTTTAGCTTCCCTGTGGTCTTTTACTTTACTTTTTGACAGGTTTTCAGTCTTTCCTTTGCTGCTTTGGGATGATGGTCGTCAGATAAAGATCCAGGGTCCTTCGATAGTGGAGTGAATCTGTTCTGCAGTTTCACACAGTTGTTGTGGAGGTTTGTTGTTAACTTTCCAATTCACATTTGTCCAGTCCTGGTCCCAGTCCAGGTTCCTCCCATGTACAGGGGTAGAAGAGCTCTCTGTCTCATAGGAAGGGAAGTCCAGTCGGTTTTACAGGTTTCAGCTCGGTGTGCCCGGCCTGTGATACGTCCTCCCACTTCCAGGAGACATGATTTACGTTTTGGTTTTGCACCGACAGTCCCAGGGAGGATTATCACTCGATGATTTATTATAATGCACAGAGTCATCTTTCTTGGTCGTGTGAAGGCCGGACATAATACCCTTTCCCGAGAAGCCCTTCAAAATAAAATACAGATGTCTTAAATGTGACTTCAGCGTTCTGTGCTCCTGTGATTAGCAGATCAAGTGTTTGTAAATGTCAGCACCGTTACCGTGTTTCAGTCAGTGGAAGATAAATGTTAAATTTGACTGTCTGGACTTTTCTCTCCTCCTGATATCCCGAGGGAAGTTGAAGGCACCATTTGTATAAATATATTGAACATGAAATGCATCTAGATGCAAAGTAAACAGTCAATTGGAGGAATATTTATCCTCCGTCTGAATCTGCTCTGCGTGGAGAGCATGAGAGTCAGAGCAAAGCTCAGGGCTTAGATGGTCTTCTCTAACTGTCCATGACACTCAGCATTCACATCACCAAAGCATTATTTGCAGAAATGAACCTAATTTCTTAAGCGAGACAAATCAAAGATGTTTTGTTATTTGGAAAGTGTAATGCTCATGTTTAGTTGGACAATTGAAGTTAAATTTAGTTTCAGTATGAAAAGTTGCCATTTGCGTTATACAACATTTGGATTTCAGAATTAGAATAAACTTTTGGAGGTAATAATCCCAAACCTCCCAATTGTTCTTGTAGTTTGTTGTGCTTGTCTGGCCCTTCTTTTCCTCTTCTTTGCATGTCCTGCGGACCAGAGCCTCAGGTGCTGCTTGCTGACCTGCAGTTCCACCTCTGACCATCCCAGTGTCTGTCTTCACATGTCTGTATGGATGTCTGTTGGATACTTGCTGACATCCCGACCTGCAGTCCTCATCCCCTTGGATCACCGTCTATCCATATATCACCCATATACACAGAAGTCTAATTGGACTACCAAGGACAGTTACTAATGTATCCTATCTTGTACCTTTGACAGTGTCTCTATGTCTCTATTCTTTCTTATTTCCTGCTCTACCCGGCTGGCCTTCAGCATGAGGGTCCCCCCTCATGAGCCAGGTCCTGCTCAAGGTTTCTTCCCTCTTAAAGGGGAGTTTTTCCTGCCACTGTTTGGCTTAAGGTTTTTCTTCCTCTAGGGGAGTTTGTACTTGCCGTTGTTTATGTAATAATTGCTCGGGGGTCATGTTCTGGGTCTCTGGAAAGATCCTAGAGACAACTTCTGTTGTAATAGACGCTATATAAATAAAATTGAATTGAAAATTAAATTGAACCTCACCTGCAACCTCCTGTCAGTCAGGAGGCTGCTGATCCCCTGACAGGAGGAGCCAAGCACAATGAGTTGGGTGAGCCCTGGTGGGAAGGACTCGTTGACAACTCGTTGGACAAGTTGAGATCTTGTCTAGAGACACACCTGCTTTAAACCACACAGTTGTGTGTACATGTCAACTGCATTGTGTCTCCAAACAGTTGGATGATGAACTGTTGTCCAACATGTGGTGAAGAGAAAGTTGATCTAAGACGCTTTGCAGCCTGCAAGATAGATGAATACGTTTCTGGACAACTTGTTCATTGAGAAAACTGTAACTGAGAAAGTCAGATGCAGAAAATAAACCTGTAACCAACATCATCACTGACTTATTTCAAATGAAATGTGCTCAGCTTCTCTCAAATGGATCTAACTGGTTCCCTCCATTAAACGACGGCTTCTTGACAATGAGACCACTGGGTGATCCAGCGGCTTTTCCACTCATCTTTGACCCACCAGTGTCTGAGAAATAAGACTAATAATAACTCCTTGCATTACTGGACTACTGAAACATGGTCTGATTAAGTTAATTAGGTGATCCAGTCAAACAGGATCCAGTCTGACATTTGCACTATAAACCTTTACAATCTCCTCAGTGTGAGAACATTGAAATAACTTTTCCAAGTACAGATGCAGCTCTGATGAAGCACCTTGGATGTTTCCCTCATCACTTCTAATGAAGCACCTTGGATGTTTCCCTCATCACTAATAATTCAGCTCACAATAAATATTTAGATGATCACAGACACAAACTCTCTGGATCTGAAATAAAAACAGTCTCTGAAATTGTAGAGTTTTGCAGCTGTAACATCTTTAAAATAAAAGAGTCATGAACCAAACCACTCAGCTGTTGTATTAAAAAATAAAAGAACTAAACAAGACCTAACTGTTAAAGAAACGTGTGTAACAGCTTCTTTGAAGACCTCAGGACCTGAAGTCCTCTTGTGAAAAAAGACCTCATATGTCTGCTCTAAGTCGAGGTCGTCTCTTGTGAAGCTGTGAAGCTGCGAGGCGTCACATGACCACGTTGGTTTAAAAATGACTGTTTGGTTTTGCTCTTATGTTGAATATCCTTTTTTTTTCCCCCTTGTTTGCACATATATTTATGGTTGATACCATGTTGGTATAACCGGAGTTGTATATATGCATTTTAATCTGGTAACCAAGGGTGTTTTGTGTGTGTGGGTGGGTGTGTGCAAGTGTGCTACCTTCACCAGCCCTCGTAACAGTCAAACTTATATTTTTATTGATCCCTGGAGAAATCAAACAAGATAAGAGTAAAGGGAGAGTCGGAGAGAGGGGTATAAATATTCTGCAGAGGAGGGCTATAGTCACCGGGTGTGGAAAGTGGAGAGAAAGAGAGCAGGAGAGAGAGACGAGACAGTGGTGGTGCAGTTTGGTGTCTGTGTTGTAATATTTGTCAAGAAGTTTATAATGTGTTGTTTAAAGGGTAAAAGGTGGACACAAGACAATCAGGTGTTATAAGCAAAACAAAAAAGAAAATAGAGGAAAAAGGGGGAGGAGCTTCCTATTTACAATCACATGTCTGATCGTTTGAGCGTTGGGGGGGTGCTGGAGGCAGTATTGAATAGTCATATATAATACCTACATACATACATACACATACATATGTGGACATGTATGCTGTTATCTAGTACATATTCTTAAAAATTTAAACAGAGAAACTCAAAATGCACACACACACACACACACACACACACACACACACACACACACACACACACACACACACACACACGTGTACACGCACACCAACAACATAGAAACCCACATATATATATGGAAATACCTACATACACATACTTATTGGTGTTGAATATCCTGTTAGAAAGGAAGGACATGACAACATCTTTCAAACGACGTACTCGCCTTCAGAAACGTGTTTTTAAACCAGACTAACTAAACAAATGTATATGTGGCAGCGTTACATCAGCGATCATCCACACAGTTCCACCATAACTACGTACATTCAATCCCCGACGCTGCTGATCACCACAGAGTCACTCTGACCTTCACTGTGACCAACACCTTCACTGGGACATTTGGATGATTCCTGCAAAATACAACTGAAAAGTAGCATGTGAACATTTGTAAATTCTTCTAAATCTTCCACCTTTCAGTATAAATGACCTGAAACATCATCAGATCATCCAGCATCAGTGAAAGAGCGTCGAGGACTTTTGAAAAGTCTGGACTGTAGCAGGACAGTCCAGGACCTGGACTCTTCTCCTGTGGAGCCGTGCTGCTGTGACAGATGCAGCATGTTGTTTAGTGTCATCATGCTGAAAAACAGAAGACCTTCTCTGACTGAGACGTTGTCCTAATGGGAACATTTGTTCCTTTAAAGCCTTTATGTGCTGTACAGCATCGAAGGCGCTTTTCCAGATGTGTAAGCTGCCACGTCAGAGGCACTAATCACTAATGCAGCCCCGTACCATCAGAGATGCAGCTGTTTTACATTCAGTCTCTAGGTGATGCACACCAGCGTGGTGAATGCTGACATCTAGTGGTGACTCACATGTGTTGCAGACATTTGTCTTTGCTGGACAAAGAAGCTGCAGACGAGTCTGGAGATGGTTGAAGGTTTCTGTTGGAAGTCTGTATATAAAGAAATGTTAAAGCTTTACCTTTAGTGTTATTTAGAACAATTTCATCAATAGATTTTTTTCATAAAAATAAAAAAAAAAATAGAGGAAGCGCTTTCTTACCAGGGCAGCTCTGGACTGGAGCCCACAGATATACAAGGTCAGGATGTTGTTGTTGTCCTCCCTTTTCAGGGCAACATATTTATGACGGCGTCAGAAGACATTAGAAATGTTCATATTGGTTCTTTAGTGGATCAAATGTTCTACACTCAGTGGTTAAACATGTGAAAGTTCTGCAACAATAACATCACCTTGTTTTGTTATGATAATTTCACTCTAAACTTCCTGATGTGGGTGAAGACCTTACTGTTGGATCAGACTGGTGAGGTCACCACTGCGTTCAGTTACCAGTCTCACAGTCCAGTAATTTAAGAAATGTTTCACCTTTATACTCCAATACTGACTTGCTGAAGTTTCAAATACTGAAAACCAAATACTAAAAGCACAACAAGAAGTAACTGAAACACCTACATGGACCATTCACACCAGTGTTAAGATGCAAACATGGAAGTTTGTTCTTGGTTGGCTGGAGAACTGAGAGGTTCCACTGAGATTTGAACTGAGATTACTGGAGTGAAAGTCCTGAGCGATAAACATTACACCTTGGAACCACACCATTCTGTAGCTATGGTTACCTGTCTCACTCTACGTAAGCTGCTATAACGTGAGATAAGACAGTGGGAGATACAGTTCTGATTCCACCTGGAAAAAAGTTACTGTTAAGTTCATTCTTCTCATCCTGCATCTTCATCCATCTCTCAGAGCTGGACCACTGATCAACCATCACTAGCTCCAGTACAAGGACTAGAAAGGATCAGTCCTGTCCTTCACCTGTCCTTCACCTGTCCTTCCTGCGGCCAATTAACATGTAGTGTATCAGCATTATTACAATGAACATCTGGACCAGTCAAATTCTCGCATGTACTCTTGTGAGGGAAAGTATGAAAAAGGGCCAGAATGAGCTCTATGTTAATTTATGTTTTCCTTATACATTTTAAGAGTTCATTTAAAGACAATTTAAGGTAGACTGGATACATGAAAAGACCAGGTGACGAGTCTTTAAAGAGATGCTCCATTTACGTTTTAACTGAACAGTTAACATATAAATGTTGAATTTCTGAACAACTCCAGACCTGTATGGTGAAGTATTATTGAGCTGTTATTGTAAGTATTCATTTCCAATTCTGTCAGTACAAGTTTTCATGTGACAGTTTTGTCCTGTACTTTCACAGTCATTAATGACTTCTGCTTCTTTCTTCATGGATCAGTGCAGGTCACTGTAACATATCACACATATCTTCTGGTGACATCAAGCAATTACAAAAATAACAATAATACTATAAACCCATTAAATCTGCACAGAATCAAGAGAAACAGATGTTATCCAGAACTGCACCATTGTAGCTTCTGGGTGAGTTTAGGGCTGAATTGGAACCAATATCAAAAACATGATGGGAGGAGGAAGATGAAGAGGAGATATACCTCAACCACGGGCCGTGGGGGGCAACAGCCCAACGCTGCAGGATTGCAGAGGTGCATCACTCTGATGCATTTAGTTTTTGTTGTTTAATCCAATAACAATCAGGAAAAGCAGGGCAATTTACTGTAGGTTTACTCCAGACAAATGAGACAGAACTGTAGTTAAATTGAAGGTGATATTATGTACGTCCTTGTTTTTGAACTATGTGTTTTTTACATGGTTTTAGTTGCTTTTCTGAACTGTCAGAGAGACTTAAAGGACTCTGGTTTTATTTTAATTTAAAGTGTCAACCGGTCGAAAGCATTCTTGTGAGGTGACCACAGGGCCTAATGGACAAGGTGTCTGACTTCAGATTAGAAGATTGAGGGTTCAAGTCCCTCTGTGATTAATGGGAAGCAAGTTATCATCGACACCATCGATCAACCTGGGTTCGATTCCCAGCCAATGCAGGGTCTGTGACCTCTGAATTCCTCCTTTATTGATGGAAGCTCATCAGTCTATAAAAATGAGCTCCAACTCTGAAAAACAGGATATAGAAACAGTTTCTTTTTTCAAGATCTCATTCCTGACGTGAAAAAAGGTGGAATTAACTTGTTTTCTATATAAGGCCAATTAAAACCAGGAAAAATATGTTTTGGAAAAAAAAAAACTTGATCTTCAAAATGAGCCTGAACTTTTACTCCCCTTTTTAATGGTGACACATTTGTCAGGAACGTGCATTTGTGGGATGAGCAGCAGAGCTGAGAATGTGGGTTGGACCATGAAATATTTGTCAAATCTTCTCAGTCTCCAACAAAAGTTTACCTTTTAACATCAGAACTGCGAGCGTGATTGGTCATTTCAAAATGTTTTTTGAGACAGTTATTTTCTTGGCTTTTAGTTCTAGTTGAGCTGGTTGTCAGGATTTTTATTGTAGAAACACTGTCTCACTTTTTATTTATGCTGTTTTCTTGGCTTGGGCGTGGAGGACTCAGGTTCAAACCCAGGGCCGGCCACCATGGTAAATCACTGGGGGCCCCTGAGCAAGGCCCTTAACTCCCGATTGCTCCCCGGGCGCTGATGCTGGCAGCACACTGCTCACTAGTGAAACTAGTTGATGGGTTAAAAGCAGAAGTCCAATTTACCTGTGTATCGTACATACGTGGTGTGCACGATGTTCATACTGACAAGAATTGTAATGAAAAAAAAAAAAGAAAAATAAATGTATATTTTTTTTCCTCATTGTTTTTTATTTCTAAACCTACCTTTAATGTTTCTTTTGTGTCTTGCTGTAGGTTCTATGTAAAGCAGTCTTTGGAGGTCATGAATGTTCTGTAAAACACTCACCTGGTTGAATTTTCTCTGTTTCTATTCAGTCTGGTATTTATCCAATCCCATATTTGAAAACTGTCCACAACTTTGTCTTTTCTCTTCATTTATCTGTCCTTTAACATATAACATATAACTCATAAACAAACGGTTAAAAAATTAAGTTAAAAATAATAAATGATGTTTTCACAGTATGTTTTATTGTTGGCCATATATGATCAATATGCTAAATAAATAACCAAGTCAATTATTTGACCTCTCTTCTGTGCAGGCAGTGCTCAGCCACCTACACCTGGACCTGTTATAGTTCCTTGTTCTTTTGATCTGTCAAAAATGTCTCTTTTTTCAGCACAATGTTTTTGTAAGGAAGAGGAGGAGGAAGATGAAGAGGGTAAGTAGTGCTGCTGATAAACTTGTATTAATGGTTGCTGTCCAGTGCTGAAATGCTGGACACTCCCACACTCATATTTGACAGCAGGACATGGTTATTGGAGATTCTGCCTCCACACTGCAACATCCCTCCAGATTGAATCAAGATCAGCTCCTCTTGTATATTTTTATACACCAGTGCTGAACTAATCTATATTTCTTGGAAGATTGGTTTGAGTGGAAACAGACGTCTGACCTGCGTGACCTCTACTGGTGGACAAACATGGAATCAAAAGTGCAGGTTTACATAACTTCACCTACCTTTTACCAGGTGAAATATAAGATGGCCATCCCTCATCCTGCTCCCCGGCAACCACTTCCTCTGGCAGATGGTCCATGAAAAACACCTGCTCTGGACACAGTAGGACTATTTTCCTGTGTGATTTTACCAGTGAAGTACTTTTTAAAATAAATGGAAAGGTAAATAACATAGATTATACATAGATAAATAAAACTAAAGTTAAAGCTTTAAAGTTTTTTTGTATACAGACTTCCAAGAGTTAGACGTTGTTCAATGACAACTCATTTGTGAGATTATTTTCAGTAAACTGGATGGAGTCAGAATTGTATTAATGTGAATCAGAAAACATTCACATCATATTAGTTTGATGACATGGCCTGGACATGTGCACATATGTAAAAAAGAACAAAGAATTGAGACAGAAGACATCCTTTTGTAGCAGTAACAAATACATTATTGACAGATCACATCTACTTTCTCAAATCAGTAACTGTTGTTGACAGGATTTGAACCTGAGCGGGTTTTCCCCAACAGATTTTGAGTCCATCGCCTTAAACACTTGGCCACAACAACTCTGTGCTACCCTGGCTTCTTTACAATGTCACATGGACATCACGAAGTGTGAATGCGCTAAATAACAATCATCAAAGTTAAGATCTGTTATTATCAACATGACCAGAAAACCAGATTTAAACCTGTTTACCAGAACACCAGAAACAGGTTGTACCTAAAGGAGAGAAGGTTAGTAACATACAGCTCTGGGGGTCGTCTGGGAATTGAACCTGGGTACTCTCGCCACAAGGTGCAAACATCAACTGTTTTTTTCTCAATAAAAGAAGTAAAGCTGCTGTGTTAATGACATCAGAAAGGATGGAGATTCTGGAGGTTATAAATAGCACTTGTTTAAATAAACAGCAGGAACAACATAAGGTTGTTTTCTGACAGCACCTTGACAATATACAAACTTCCCAACTAAATATAAGTGTAGTGAGGTAAAACACAGGAACAACTTTTGTGCAAGTCAGTATCAG
This sequence comes from Xenentodon cancila, assembly GCA_014839995.1. Lineage (NCBI taxonomy): Eukaryota > Metazoa > Chordata > Actinopteri > Beloniformes > Belonidae > Xenentodon > Xenentodon cancila. The sequence goes on along the minus strand of CM026220.1, from coordinate 15,106,109 downwards.
CAAGTCAATTGTGACAGACAGGTGATCTGAGCAGGAAAGTTTTAAACATGAATGTTTCAGTGATTTAATTCAATTCAATTCAATTTTATTTATATAGCATCTATTACAACACAAGTTGTCTCTAGGTGCTTTCCAGAGACCCAGAACATGACCCCCGAGCAATTATTACATAAACAACGGCAGGTAAAAACTTCCCTAGTGGAAGAAAAACCTTAAGCCAAACAGTGGCAAGAAAAACTCCCCTTTAAGAGGGAAGAAACCTTGAGCATGACCTGGCTCATGAGGGGGGACCCTCCTGCTGAAGGCCAACCGGGTAGAGCAAGACATAAGAAAGAATAGAGACATAGGGACACCGTCAAAGGTACAAGACAGGATACATTAGTAACTATCATCGGTAGTCCAATTAGACTTCTGTGTATATGGGTGATATATGGATAGACGGTGATCCAAGGGGATGAGGACTGCAGGTCGGGATGTCAGCAAGTATCCAACAGACATCCATACAGACAGGTGAAGGCAGACACTGGGATGGTCAGAGGTGGAACTGCATTTACCCAACAATAAACATACTGAGAAATCTGGGCTGCAGTTTACATGAAGTTTACAATCAAAGTCTGTAGAAGGAGCAGCAGTCATGTGCAATAAAATGTAAAATGATGATGTCAGATGCTCTGGTTGGAGGATTCAATCATACCGGCTGGAATAGAGGGAGGACACGTTTTTACCTGATGGAAGTAGGTGGTTGCATCTTAAGTTAGGCTCCGACTCTGGATAGTGGAAATTTAAGGAGGAAGTTTGGATTGGACCCTGTGATGGAGTCAACACATGGTGCAAAAAGCAAATGTCACTTAAATATGTAACATTGACGAGGACAAATATATGTTGATGAAAAAATGTCTAACCAGGTTTCTATCAGGGTTCATTTCTTCCTTTGCAGCTAAATGACAACATGTAAAGTCTTGGTAATAAAGCTGCACTGAGCACATATTTGTTCTGGGTTTCTTGGTCAGAACTTGTTACATCACACATGAGGATGTGCAACAAACCACATGTCACATTTACCTGCATGAAGCTGCCAGATTTGAACAACCGAGCCAACAAAAACCAGCATGAAGAAAACAGTCGGACTGCCCAAAGTCACAGTCAGGAGGTTTGTATTTCCATCATCTGCAAGAACCGACATTGTGAACAATCCAAAGAACATTTACTATTAATGGTAAAAACTGTTATATTCAAATAGTCTTTAAACAGAAGTGACCTTATTTCCTGTTTTAAATCGGATTCACCATTGGATTCATCTTAACATGTAAACACATAAATCTAAACTTCCTTGAATACTTCTTGTTCTTCTTTAGGTTGTTTTCATGTGTTTAGGTTCAGGTTGAAGTGGAACAAACTCAGCAAAGAGGTCCAGTCCTTCCTCTAACAGCCTCCGACTCCACCTCCACCAGGAGGATCTCCATCCCTGACCTGCCTTGGGACCTTCTCCTGGTTGCTCCTGCTACAAACAGATCCTGATGATTGAGGTGTCAAGCAGACGTACCAGATGCCTCAAACACACTACTTGGTATCACTCTTTAAATCGGAGTCCCGCGTGGATAACTACATTTTTCTCACTCCAACAGTGTGGACAAAACCTGTTTCAGCTGCTTGTATTTCCAGTTTTCTTTCTTTCTGTCACCACCAGCTACCTGTGACCAAAGGTGGGGGTAGGGACGTAGACCAACCCTCCTCAAAACACTACCTGATCAGGTTGGAGGGATTTGTGTACCAGAGCAGCTGAAGGCCCATGTTGACTTCAGTTTCCGTCATTACCATCATCAGCACTGGTGTGACTTTGGAAGATGGATCTGGTCAAGTTAGTTTCTGCCGGATCGGTCCAGACGTCCTCTGACATTGTTTAATTAACACCAATATAATCATTACAACTCTTAACGATGCTGTTAATAACATCATCAAGAAATCTTCACACTGATGACTGACATTCATGACCTCCAAAGACTGCTTTACATAGAACCTACAGCAGGATGCAAAAGAAACATTAGAGGTGGATTTAGAAATACAAAACAATGAGAAAAAAAAACATACTTGTAAAAGTATGTAGACATATCTAAAATAATGGACTTGGTTATTTATTTGGAATCTTGATCATATATGGCCAAAATATAAACATACTGTCCAAACATCATCAATAAAGTGAAAATGTCTCACTTCAAATAGCGTTTCACAGAGTCCATGCAGCTGTTTGTCAAAAGAGGAAGGATCAAGATAACATGTGCACGTTCCCAAACATAACAACAGCGCCCTCTTCTGTGTCATGGGCCTATTTGAGCCTAAGTGACGGTTGCAGCTTCTCAGCTGTCTTTTACGGGATGTCTGCTGCCACGTTTCTGTGTTGCTGATCTGAAGCAAACAGCACAAACATGTGTATGGTGTGATTTTACCAGTGAAGAACTTGTTAAAATAAATGGAAAGGTAAATAACAGCGTTTATTTATTTAAATTAAAGACTTTTATTCTGGGCTTTTGATTTTATCACTTATGTCACATCATCCTTCCTCAAGCAGTCTTTACTCTGGTCCAGCTGCAGCATTGAGAAGCTTCTTCAGCAGCAAACTGCTGATGGTGTCTGACTGAAACCTTTTGATGTTGTTATCAGTCATCCAGGAACCATTGATCAAAACAACTGGTCTCCCCGTCAGGGAATCGAACCCCGGGCTTTTGAGTGACAGGCAGAGATACTGTCCTCTATACTAACGAGGATTTCTTCTAAGTTCTTGATCCATATAATCAATATGCGCAATACATAGTAATTATTAAATAAATTATAATGTTTTTGTAAGGAAGAGGAAGAGGGTTAGTAGTGCTGCTGATAAGCTTTGTATTAATGGTTGCTGTCCAGTGCTGAAATGCTGGACACTCCCACACTCATATCTGACAACACTGGGATGGTCAGAGGGTGGGACTGCAGGTCAGTGGAGCATGGTGGTGTCCCCCTGCAGTGTAGGTCTACAGCAGCAGATCTAGGATGAAGCTGTGTTGAAGACCACCTGCGTCTTAGAAGAACTTCATCAATTGCAGGTTTCAGGTTCTTTACTGTGGTATAGTGGTCAGCATGGCTGCTTGCCAAGCAGTCGACCAGGATTCAATTCCCTTGTTTGCACATATATTTATGGTTGATACCATGTTGGTATAACCGGAGTTGTATATATGCATTTTAATCTGGTAACCAAGGGTGTTTTGTGTGTGTGTGGGTGAGTGTGTGCAAGTGTGCTACCTTCACCAGCCCTCATAACAGTCAAACTATATTTTTATTGATCCCTGGAGAAATCAAACAAGATAAGAGTAAAGGGAGAGTCGAAGAGAGGGGTGTAAATGTTCTGCAGAGGAGGGCTATAGTCACCGGGTGTGGAGAGTGGAGAGAAAGAGAGCAGGAGAGAGAGACGAGACAGTGGTGGTGCAGTTTGGTGTCTGTGTTGTAATATTTGTCAAGAAGTTTATAATGTGTTGTTTAAAGGGTAAAAGGTGGACACAAGACAGTCAAGCGTTATAAGCAAAAAAAAAGAAAATAGAGGAAAAAGGGGGAGGAGCTTCTTATTTACAATCACATTTCTGATCGTTTGAGCGTTGGGGGGTGTTGAAGGCAGTATTGAGTAGTCATATATAATACATACATACATACATACATACATACACATACATATGTGTACATGTATGCAGTTATCTAGTACATATTCTTTATACATTGTAAACAGAGCAACTCAATTTGTACATCAATGCACAATGCACACACACTCACACACACACACACGTACACACACACCCAGCAAAGATCCGTGACCTCGAAGCATTATGTATGTGAGATACATGTGCATCAGTAGGTAGTTATTCATACATATAAATATACTCTGATACAATCATGTGCACCTGTGCTTTTTAGTTTCATGTGCATATACATATATCCTGTATTTGTCCATATATATATATATATATATATATATATATATATATATATATATATATATATATATATATATATATATATACCCATACATCAATAAATACACATATAGAAATGCATCTACATATACGGAGTAACATATAAACACCTAGTGCATACTTATATATATCTATATATATGCATACATACAAACACACATACATACCCACATATACACATCCGCACATGTGTACACACACACACACACACACACACACACACACACCTCCACATGTGTACTCCCATGCACGCACACACACCTCTACGCACGCACACACACGTCCACATGTGTACGTACACACACACACACACACACACACACACACACACACATGCACACACACACGCATACACACACGCACACACACGTGCACAGACACATACACCCACACACACACACACACACACACACCCACATACACACACACTCGTGTAAACGCACACACACGCACGTACACACACACACATGTACATGCACACCGACAACATGGAAACCCATATATATATATGGTAATACCTACATACTCATAATTCTTTGTGCACATAAATACATACATATACAAAAATATGATAATAATCACAATAAAAATGACAACAACAAATCATTTACATACCTCCTTCCTTTGAATAGTTATTTTTAACTTTACTAAAGTAGTTATTCTTACAAAACCCTTGTTGGTTCCCACCGTCACCGGTCATCGTCCCCCTGCCCCCCCGGGGGAGGGGACACAGCCGACACCCAGAGGCCACGCCAGGTCAGGGAAAAGGAGCCCGCCAACACATACCGGCGCACCCGGACGTCGGTCAGCCACCACACTACTTCCAACCAGGGGGCCCCTCCCAGTAGTCGGCCCCGGTACCAGGCGTCACAGCCAAGGAGCAGCCCCGGCCCCCCCGAGACCCAGGTACCCCCCCCCCCCGCAGGACAAGACCCAGACAGTAGGAGCGCGGCCGGATCCCTGGGGCACCCAGTGATCTGCAGGGGCCGTCCAGCACATGCTCCCCTGGTAGTCCCTCATGTTACCCCCCTCTCCCCACCTGGCCCATTGATCTCTCAATTTTTTATATATTATTTATTTATTTATTTTTTTTTTTTTTTTTTGTTACACCGACAATCCTAGCTCCCAGGGCCCAGCAGGCCCCATCAGTCAATGCTACTGTCCCTGTGGATATGGGACCCTGAAGCCACCAGCGCCACCCGCACCCACCCCACAGCATGGGCAGCACCGCAGCCCCGGCGGCCGGGCTTGGCCAATGATTAGATAGAAGATAGAAAAAAAAAACAAAAAAAAAAACAAAAAAAAAAAAAAAACCCTAGACTATCAAGGCAGGAAGACCAGAGCACGACACCAATAACAATAACAATCACCAAGGGCTCTTTTTTTTTTTTTTTTTTTTTTTTTTTTGTGCCACCACCCCTACTTTTGGAAGTAGTTCAGCGGATTTTCAGGCTAATAGTCAACCTGCCAATTTCTAGTCAAGGGTAATGAGGAATAAGCTGGGAGTTGGGGCGATTTTTTATTTATTTATTTTTTATTTATTTATTTATTTATTTTTGCCCCCCCCCCCCTAAATAGAAATGGTAAAATCCGGTTATTCATCGAGGATCATTTGAGGATCATTTGAGGGAAGATTTGTGTGTCTCGAATTCAAGGATAAAATAAATTTTTTCCATACTTGGTCAAACTTTATAGTTTGTCTTTTGACTGAGGCTGATAGTTGTTCCATTGAAATAAAATCTGTTAGTAAGTTTTCCCAGAGGATGACATTGATGGAGTTTTTGGTTTTCCAGTTCATGAGGATTGTTTTCTTGGCGATGATTAGGGCAATAGAAAGGATTCTGTTGGAACTATTATCCAGTGAGTAGAAAAATCTCCCAGGAGCCAGACTGAGGGTAACAGCGGGATGCAGCAATCAAGACGTTGGGAGAGGGTGTCAGTGACACTGTGCCAGGATATTTTGACTGGGTCACAATCCCAGATTGCATGCAAGTATGTGTCCGTCACATTTTGTGTACACTGTGTACAAATTTTTGTATCTTTAAAGCCCATTTTAAACATTCTTTCCCCGGTATAGTGAACTCTGTGAATTACTTTATATTGTATTAGTTGTAGATTCACATTAGCGGTAGACATAAATATGTTTTTACAGATTTGGGTCCAGAAGTTGTGACGCTGTCACATGTATGTATCCCTGTCTGTAAATATTGTTTGTTGTTTCGGTGGTAAAAATGTAAGGTGTACAGTTTGTATGCACAATTTGTGTCTCGCTGGGAAAGGGAGTAGAAAAGAAGGATACCCCTTTAAATCAGTTGCACCATGTGACTATAGGGCAGGCACACCTGTAATTATTGGAAATGGGAAACAGGTGTGGACAAAAGGAGGGATAAAAAGCGTGTGGGTGTGTATGACACGGGGGGGGGGGGGCATGAGGAGTAGGTGAGAGCCACTGAACACAGGACCTTAGCAACAGGACGCCTGGTATTCCATTGGGGTGCGGGAGCTGAGGAAACTATTAGGAAACTATTAGGAAACTGCACCTGGGCTACGCACCAGGCCTACCCTCTACAGGAAACGCCGGAAGGAGCGGAGGATTCCGAACTTCCTCCAGAGCAACTCAAAGGAGATTACAGCCTCCGCGGATCTGGTGAGAGCGTTGCAGTTTTGATGATTTTTTTTTTTTTTGTTTTTTCAGTGGTATATCACTAAGCAGTGATCGCTTTTTTTTTTTTTTTTTTTTTTTTTTTTTTTTTTTTTTTTTTTTTTTTTTTTTTTTTTGTGGTAACACTGGAAAAAAAAAGGAAATTATTGGGCAACTTGTTACAAAGTCAGCATTGTAGGTTACCTCTAAATCTTTTTCCCATGTAATTGATGGAATGGACATTGTTGTCTTATTTGTTGCAATTAACTTTTAAATTTTGGATAAAATTTTCTGTTGACTATTAATTTGGGTTAAATCTAGTACCAGTGGCAGAAGGTTAAGGTTAGGTGTTTTACTATTAAGTTTTGTTTGAACAATAGATTTAATTTGAAGATATTCTAGAAATTGATTTCCTCCAATGCTATACTTCTGTACGAGGTGAGAGAAAGAAACCAGGGTGTTGTTTTCATAGATATCTTTAAGATGCGTGATGCCCTTAGTGATCCATGATGGCAGATTTAATGGTTTCCTGTTCATCAAAAAAAAGGGATTATTCCAAATAGGAGTGTATGTACTTGGTGATACCGTGGTATTAGTCATTTGGTAAAAGTCCCACCAGGCCGTCAGAGTTGAGGCAATGATTGGGTTTTTGAAGCAGGGGTGCATGGTAATAGTGCAGCTTATAAATGGCAAATCAGAGATATTGATTCCTTTACAAAAAAATTGTTCTAGCCCTATCCAAGAACAATCTGATTCATTTGGTTTGATCCATTTATAAACATACTGGAGTTTATTTGCAAGATAGTAATGCTGGAAGTTTGGGGCCTCCAGACAACCATTTAATTTTTTTGTAATGTTGATAGTTTAATTCTGGCCTTTTTATTTTTCCAGTAATGTGTAATTATTGAATCTAAAGATTTGAACCAGAGGGTTGGAGGCTTGCTTGGAATCATTGAAAAGAGATAATTTACCATGGTCATGGGCCAAGTATGGTCATTTTGACTGTAGCAATTCTACCAATAAGATTTATTGGTAAATTCATCCAACGTTTTAGATTTTCTTCAATCGTTTTCAGGAGTGGATTATATTTGAGGCCAATTAACTCTGACAGCTTAGGGGGAATGTTAATTCCCAGGTATTTGATGTTGGCGGTGGTGATTGAGAATGGTCCAGTGACAGTTGTCACATCCCAGCTGTTAGAGTTCAGTGGTAGTATGGTAGATTTAGACCAGTTAATAGTGTAGTCAGAGATCTCAGAGAAATGATTAATGAGGTTGACAGTATCGGGAATTGATGACGATGGGTTTTGTAGATATAAGAGGATGTCATCAGCATATAAGCTAATCTTATGGGTTGTATCTCCTGTTCCGATTCCTGAAATTGTGCTGTCTTGTCGTATGGCTGCTGCCAGAGGTTCTATAACGATGGCAAATAGGGATGGAGAGAGTGGACATCCCTGCCTTGTACCCCTGTGAGAAGTGAACCGCTGTGATATTAATCCATTTGTGGTGACTGTTGCCATCGGTGATGTGTAAAGATTCTTGATCCAATGAATAAATGATTCACCAAAGCCGAATTTTTTAAGTGTTTGGAATAAGAATTCCCAATTAACTTTATCAAATGCTTTTTCTGCATCCAATGAGAAAATGGCTGTTGGTGTATCTGTTTGTGATGAGTAATGAATCAGATTGAATAGTCTGCGTAGGTTATTGGCGGAGTGTCTTCCTGTAATGAAGCTGTTTGGTCTGGGTGGAGATAAGTGGAGTTACTTTTGCAATTCGTAACGCTAGCGCTTTACTGATAATTTTTGTGTCTGAATTAATTAGGGATAACGGGCGGTAGCTTGCTGGAAGAGTGGGATCTTTTCCAGGTTTTAATATTAAAGTAATCATCGCTGTATTAATCTCCATAGAGAGCTTAGATTTTTCCTTAATTTCTGCTATTAATCTTGTAAATATGGGTGCTAGAATGTTCCAAAAGTGTTTATAAAATTCTGCCGGGAAGCCGTCTGGACCCGGTGATTTGTTATTAGGCATTAGTTGAAGAGCTTTATGGATCTCTGTTGGAGTTAGAGGTCCATCAAGTTCTCCGGCCTGATCTTCTGTGAGGTTTGGTAGGTTGATATTGTTGAGAAATTTGTTAATCTCTGATATGTCTGATTTGTTTGCAGATGAATACAGCTTTCTGTAGAAATTTATAAATTCCTTATTGATTTCTTCAGGGTCTTGAACGATGTCTCCTGTTGAGTTAACAACTGTGGAGATTGTGGATTTTTCCTTGTTTTTCTTGATCTGACTGGCCAGATATTTGCCCGATTTATTACCGAATTCAAATTATTCATGTCTGAGTCTTTGGATGAGGAATCTACTTTTTTTATTTAGGTATTCATGCAACTGCAGTTTATATTTTTGCAGTTCAGAATGATTCTGAGGAGTTGGGTTATTAGCATTATTAATTTCTAATTCTTTAATCTTCTTTTCCAAGTTTCTTTGTTCATGCTCTTCCTTCTTTTTCTTATGGGAGGAATATGAAATAATCTGTCCTCTCAGCACAGCTTTGCCCGTTTCCCAAAGAAGTGATGGGGATATTTCTGGTGAATCATTTATTTCAAGGAAGGGTGTCCAGATCCTCTTAATATAGTCGTCAAAGTCAGGGTCTTCAAGCAGCGACGTGTTAAGTCGCCACCTGTTGCTGGTTTTAATAGGTGTACTTTTAGTCCAGGTCAGAGTGATCAGAGCATGATCACTAATAATAATAGGATGTATTTCAATATTACTCACTTTGGAAATCAGGGAATTACTAATAAGGTAATAGTCGATTCGTGAGTAAGATTGATGGACTTGTGAGAAGTAAGAGAATTCTTTATCGTTAGGGTGTTTCAGCCTCCAACCATCTCCAAGACCACAGTCTGCCATGAACTGTTTGATTGTTTCTGAAGATTGATAGTTATATGTTTTACTACAGTTATTAGATTTATCTAGTGCCGGATTAAGAACGGTATTAAAATCTCCACCTATGATTATTGGTGAGTCGGAGAAATTAGAAATCGCTGTAAAGAAAGAATGAAAAAACGATGAGTCGTCTTTGTTTGGGCCATAAATACTGGCTATTGTTATTGGATTGTTGTCAATTGTAATATTAATAATTATGAATCTCCCCTCAGGATCTTCAACCGTGTCATTATGAGTAAAGAAAATTTTTTTGTGAATTAAAATTGCTACTCCTTATTGCCTTGAATTAAAATCAGCAATATATATGTGATTAAACTGTGGAGTCATTAATTTCTGCAAGTCTGATTCTGAAGTATGTGTTTCTTGTAAAAGACATATGTCAGCCTGCAATTTATTTATATAGTCGAATATTTTTGTTCTTTTTATGTTTGATTTAATTCCGCGGATGTTCCAGCTTAGAAAATTTACTGAATTCATATTGTTTGTGTTTTATTGTCTACTTCCTGTTTGAATATTGGAGCTGTATGGAAAAGCCTGAGAATCCACTTGTGTGAACATTTAGTCAGATATTGAGAACAGATTGTGTGTGTGATGGATGTTTTCCTCCCCCTTTTCTTAACTTGAAAGAAACTATAAGTGAAAGGAACAGAGAAAAGATGTAAAGTAAGGAAAACAGAAAGACAGAGACAGAAGATACAACAAAACAATCAAACAAACATACCAAAGTGACAGAATATACATTTTCAATTTGGAGACCAGGGTGCATATTTATGAGTGCAGATAGTTTGTGTAGCCAATGATGAGTTATTGGCTGTTTAGAAGAGCCAGGGAGTGATGTTCTGGTCACGAAACATCATGTACAGTTTGTCCACCGCGACTACCGCCTTTTTCCCTTTAATGAACTGCTTCCTGATCTGGAACAGAACCTTCCTTCTGTTCAGAATCTCCCGTGGGAATTGATCATTCATGCCGTAATCGGTCCCTCTCAGGTTCCTCCCTTGGCATTGCACCTGCTGTTTTTGTTTAAAGTATTCGAATTTGGCTACGATCGGACGTGGATGTTTATTTTCCGGGTTTTTACACCCGATACGATGGACTCTGTGAAACGAAATGTCTTTCACCGTGTCGGCTGGGATTTTTAGTTTTTTCATCATGAATTCTTTGATCAGCTGCTCAGGGTTGTCCTCTCTTGTTTGCTCCGGGATTCCAGAAAACACCAGATTGTCCCTCATGCTGCGCGATTGTAAGTCAAGCATCGCTTCTTTTATTTCTTTATTTTCTCTCGTGACTACCGCCAGCTGGGATGACATCGATGTCACGGATTCTCAGAGAGAAATGTTTTCTGTAGTCAGCGCAGCAATTTGGTTTTGGCTGAATTCCAGACTTTCGCGTAGCTGCTGGAATTCTTTGTGCAATAACTCAACAAGCGCCATCCTAGTGTCCAGTCCGGACAGTTTTTCATTAATAGAGACGAGAATGTCACTCACCTCTGAGCTGGATGAGTGTCTCGGAGAGCTATGTGTAGATTTGGACTGTCTGGTTCTCTTACTTGGCGTGGGCTTGACTTTCTCCATATCGCTCGCAGTCTCGGCGTCCTCCGCGGCACAAAATGTGTTGTAGAACAATAAATAGACAAAGTTTTCGAGTTCTTCCAGGGTGAAAGAATCCAGTATCCGCTCAGATATTTTTATGAAATTGTATTCTCAAAGAAGACACTTGTTAAACTTGTTTAGGTGGTTAAATCCAGCAGTAACCGGCTACCATGTTTGATGTCGCACTTGGTCTCGCGATCACAGGCTCATCTCACCTCACACTTTTATATATTTACTTTTATATATTTTAAACTGACACAGTTTACACCACTTGAAGTGAAACTAAACTGAACTTGTCCCAGTTGAATGAAAACATGTGTCCCTGATAGTCTAGTGGTCAGGATTTGGCGCTCCCACCGCCACGGCCCGGGTTCAGTTCCCGGTCAGGGAAGAAGAAGGTGAATTTTAGAACCGACACATTGCAAGAATATGAAATTAACATTTTCATAGCAACTTTATTTAAAGAACAAAATCACAGGTTTGGTAAGCAGCCAAAACTCAGCTTCAGCAATCAGACAAAGAGATTCAGGATTGAAGAACAGACACATGACGTTTCTTCCCTGACCAGGAACCAAACCCGGTGGTGGTGAAAACACCAAATCCTGACCACCAGACCAACAGACCTGTCTTTGTTTAACAGTTTTGCATCTGCATTGTGGTTTAAAATGTGCTGGTCTTCAGTTTTTAGCTGTTGAGACTGTCAAGATGTGGATTTACAGGATTTTCCTAGTTTTTGTGGAAGAGCTGGTTCCAAGGGAGAGGAACCTGACATTTGAAGGTTCTACATATCATTTTACTTCTCAAGGAACCAAAGTTAAAGTTTGAACCCAGCTTCCATATCAACTTAAAGCACAAGAATGAGTAAGACTTCCTTTTCATCTCCATCATTAAAGTAATTTGTTTCTTGCATTGGCTAGGGATCAAACCCAGATCAACTACATGACAAACAGCTTTGCTGACCACAACACCATCAACACTGAACTACAGAATCTGGACCAGCTGCAAGAGACGTCACAGTTTAAGGTGCTGATAAGACATTGTTAATAACAACAGAGCTACTTGGGTTTGTAAATGTTTGATTGATGAAAGAAGAGCATCCGTCCTTGTGAGGGTTTGAACCACGAACATTTCAATTAACTGCTGAACGTGTTCATCCACTGTACCACAGACACATAAGAAGACCTCTCTCTGGGTGTTTGTGGTCGTCACCTGAAACCACCTCTTTATCTGTTTCTTCTGCTACATCTGTGTCCAATCCCTGGGAAGGAATAGTTGAACATGTGCAGAGCAGAGAGAATAGGAATACCCTTTTCGTCAAACTCATTTTGACAGGTGCCCTTTGACCCCCCCTCATCAATCAAGCCATGTTGACAGGTTCCCATGACCCCTTCCCTTGACCCCAAATTCCTTTGAGCTGACTCATCAATTCATTATAAACTTTACATAAACTTTACATAAATTTAATATAAACTTTCAATCCTTTTCTGTTTTGAGGAATCCTCACGGCTTTCAGACACCTCTGAGGAAGATTACTCAGCTTTCCAGTCAGTCCATAGCCTCTCTCGGAGAAACCTGATCCCTCAAACAAGAGACAAACTCTGTATACATCTCCGGCTATTCAGGTTGTTTACGCACCCCAGGTAGGGCTCACGGCTCGTCCGGAAACCATCTGTTTCGGTTTTTACCCCAGGAGGGCTTCCTTAAAAATGTTTTCCACCCCTGCAGGGCTTCCTTAGAAATGTTTTCCACCCCTGCAGGGCTCACCACTCATTCAGGAACCATTTGTTTCAGTCATCAACAGTATGTTTTTTTTTTTTGTTTTTTTTTTTTACCTCAGCAGGGCTCAAAACTCAGCCTATTCTCACTTAATTGACAACACAACTGCAACAACTCGCTCTTTTTGGGTTACAAGAACCCAATTACTACCACTGAGTCAAACATCAGAAATTCCCCCTTAAATAGATTTAATTTTAAACTTTATATAAACTTTCAACCCATCGCTGTTTGGAAGAATCCTCACAGCTTTCAGACGCCTCTGAGGAAGATTCGCAGTAAGTAAAGTTCGCTTGTGGACAGTGAGATGTAGAAGGATCGCAGCTGCCATTTGTGTCATCTTTTAATGCGACTGACAATGTAGACATACGATATCAAGCTTTTTTTTTTTTTTTTTTACATGAGAGCTCACATCGAGTTCAACCAAACTCGCGTCGTTCTCACATCATTCAATGTATTGGGTTAATAGGTCTTTTCAGTAAATTCTGTCCCCTCCACACACTCCAAAAAACCTTCCTGTCTCGACACCATCAGTCCCTCTGTTCAACATGCGTTGTATGCGGGACGTGCGACACCATGCTGCAGCTCCATCCATGCCCCATCTGGATGCCCTATCCTCTGTTGGTAAACGGTCCCAAACTCCAGAATGATTTCTGCAAAACGATACGTTTTAATATATTTTTAAATGTGAATTGTGACTTTTCATCAAGCTCATTTAACCCCCCCCCCCCCCCCCACACACACACACAGTGTCACCATACATCCTCCCAAAAAACAACAAACAAACGTAATCTTCTTATCGCTTAATGACAAACGCAGCAGTACAACCCACGCTTTTTCAGTTATTAGCGACGCTACAAGCTACAGGTCAGATACGTCCGGACAATTTCTCCAACCCTTCCGCGAATATGGATCTCTTCACACCGACAGACACGTGAGGTGAGCGCAACTTCTGACTGAAAAACTCTCTTTTTCTGGTTGAAAAAGTTGGATTTATGTACATGAGAGTCTCTTTTCTGATGGACCCTGATGGAAGAATAAAGAGTTCAAAGTGCACATTTTATGTTTATATGAATAATAAATAATCCAGTATAAAAATATTTTGACATTAATATAAAAGTATTGAACATAAATCTTGAGTAGCATTCAGATTCTCACCTCTTTACAGCAGGACGTTGGACGTCCTCTCTTTCCTCTCTAAAGTTAAAGTAAAGAGGAAGGCTCATTGAGCGGCACCTGTTCAAGGAGAAACATCTGGGTCCAGGTTCAGGTCCAGGTCCAGGTCCAGGTCCAGGTCCAGGTCCAGGTTCATTCCTGTAATAATGACGTTTGCTGATGTGAGTTTTCAGCTCTGACATGCAGAAGAGTCGTGGACAGTTGGAGATGCTCGTCTCACCTCTGAGCTTTGCTCCGACTCTCATGTTCCCCACACAGAGGGGTTTTAGAGGGACGGACTCCGTCCTCTCTGTCCTCACACTGGTCCATTCTGCTGAATTCACGTGCACATCAGCTCACACACACACCTTCATCTGCAGAGGAAACACACATCACTGGTGTTGTACAAAGACCAGCTGCTCCTGCACTGGTTTGCTCCTCTCTGTTGTTTTTATATCAGTGTCACTTGAATGCAGTCAGGAAACAGTGGGAGGTTGAGGAAGTCTCTTCTACAGCCGGATCTGCTGATCCTACCTGCTTTGAAGCTTCACTCAGGGCCTTTTCTGGTTTTCTGTTCAAAGATTAAAAACATACAATTCTGTCAACAACAGAGTTTTTACTGCAGAAACACAAAGTTGAAGATCTTGAACCAGCTGAAGGAGACTCGGCCTCTACGTCAGTCTGGTTACTGTAAATGTGAAGAAGCTCAAAGGTCAAACTGTCCTGCAGAGACACATTTCCTCCTTTTAAAGCCTCATCACACAACAGTTACACAAGCAGCAAAGAACAACTTCTTCCAGGAACCACACTTTATTTTGAAAGGCTCCACAGGAAACAGCAGTCTGACTTTAATGCTGGAGACGACAGCTTCACTCCAGGAAATAAAAAAACACAATGTTTGTTTTTTGAAGAAAACTGATCAACTGTTCAGCACGGCGTTTTTGATCAATAATAAAACCAATAAAAATACTGTCATCTACCAATCATGTAGATTTGTCTTCAGACACAAGATTGATCAAAGTCTGCAGGTAAATCAGAAGTGAGCAGAAGTTTCTACCTTCACGTGTTTGAGTCAAAAGACAAAGTTGAAGAGAGAAACAAAGTTTGAAGTAACGATCCGGTTAACAGCAGCTGTCCTTCGTCCTCGGGTCTCACCTCACCGGCAGCTTCAACCCTCTTATGTCAGATATGTTATGTTCAATTTACTTTCAGCTGCGTCGTGAAGTGGAAACTGTCAGCAGCAAATGCAGAACAAGCTTTGGGTTGTCATCCTTTTCAGGAAGTGAAATAGGGTCGGCTCTTCAACACGGATGAGGGTGTGGTCCAAGTGAAACAATTGTCTTACACATGCACGTGCACATGTACACTCCACCCACCACAGACTGGAACATTTTGTCCGTTTGCTTGTTTCATGTCTCTACTTGTGTTGTGTGTCGTCTTACTTCGTATCACAAACTCTGAATAAACGGATCATTTTTACTGGTTGTATTTTAGTTCTATTTGTTTTTTATGTTTTCAAATCTGTAAGTCCAACCACAGACAAAGACTTTCAAAGTACAGGAAACCTGCATGCAGAGTATTAACCCTCAGCTTCATGTCTCTTCTTTCACTTGCTGTCTCTCATTCTTGCTCAATGTCTCTCCGTCTCTCTCTCTCTCTTTCCTGCTCAGCTCTGCTCAGCTAAAACGGTCGGAGCTTCTCAGAAGATTTGTCTCAGCTGCCATGAACAAATATACTGAACACTTAAAATCTGCAGTATGTGTAAGCATCCACAACCTCAGCAATCCAGACTTTTATTACATTTATCAAACTTCCACAGCCAGCTGAATCTGTGGGTGTCAGCAGTGAAAAGAACAAGAGGAAGTCCCGTGTCCTGGATGACGCTGCCGTTCTGGTAGCTGCAGTAGTGAACAGTACTGACACTTGTGTCCTTTTTCTTTTGTTTTTGGCTGTTTTCCTGCAGAAAAGCCTTAAGATTGCATCTACAGAACATGACCTCCGAGCACTCGATTAAAGAGCTCTGCTCCGGCATTTGGAGTTTGATTCTCTAATAACATTCTGTCTTATCTGCTTAAAAGTTGAAATTATAATAATAAACCTATATTATGGTTTCTGACTATACTTGCTAAACAGCTGTAACAAGACAGATTTAAAAATTGATTATTTAAAATAACATGGCAGGTTCTGCATAACAGTTGTTCACCAGAAATACTGGATCAATAAGAGCAGAAACTGATCAATGCAAACATGTTTTGGTTGTGGTTGATTTCAGAAATGAAACTGACATGTTGAAGTGGGAGGAGCTTTGATAAAGACGGGAAGTGGAAGCTCTTAGCTGTCACTAGAAATAAGCTCTAACTCCACAAGACTGCAGCTACAAAAACGCTAAGTCTCTGTTGGTCTGCTTGAATTAACATGTATTGTTCTCTAGAGCCATGTTCACACTGTCGGCCCAAATGCAATTTGCAGCATTTTGCTCGTGGAGCTGCACGTAATTGTACCGAGTGCAACAGATGATGCACATCAGTCTGTTATCTGCTCTTGTGCTCTCAGTTGTTTTTTATCAGGATGTTTGTGTTTTTTTTTCATGGTAAACATCCTGACAAATTGCTCAAATGGGACTAAAAGCCAAGAAAATAACTGTTTTAAGAACTTTAAAATGTCCAAACATGCTCCCAGATCTGACAGATATTTCATGGGACCCTCATACTCAGCTCTGCTGCTCATCCCACAAATGCAACATGGAGCAAAGTTGAGGTTTAAATGTGTCACCGTTCAATTTTTGCTTGTTGGGACTGGATTTTACAGAGGTCTTGGGTCCTGGATAATAGTTGTGGTTCTTGTGTTTCCTTATATTTTGTATATAATATTGTGTTACTCTACAGTTTCAAACATTTATTTATGGCTGAGATAATTTCATAGGTTAAAGTGATGAAGGCAACATCTTCCTTCAATTCTTGGTTGTGGAACAAGTGGAAGTTTGAGCTGAGAGAAAATATACAGCAGAACAGTGGGGTCGGGGTCAAATGATTAAAGACTTCGCTTGTGGCATAAATGAAACATTTTTATGAGCAGGTATGGAGAGAGGAGGAGGAGCAGTGGAGATGAAGAGTGCAGCAAAGAGATGGGACACAATCAGAGCTGGACAGGTGAAGAAGAGGAGGCTACCAGAGGAGACACAGATTGACCTCATCTGTCAATTTACCAAAACAAGTCTAAAATAGAAGCAGAGTGAACTTTGAGCAGTGAGCTGAAATCCCTTCAAGAGCCTGTCACAAGACTCTCTGGTGGTCTGGAGGTCAGGATTTGGTGTTTTCAGCACCACGGTCCGGGTTTAATTCCTGGTCCTGTGACAGACGTCTAACTTCACTGATCCAGAAAACCAAACTCAAATCAAACTGACTTCATTGAGGACTGGTTTGGAGGGCAGATTTTGTGAGTTTGAGATGAGCATTGAGCATTGCTGCATATCACTATCTAATATTATAAACCCTACTTGACTGTGGAAGTGGACATTTCAGCTTCAACCTCTTTGACATGTGAATGCTGTAAAATAGATACTAATGTCAAATCTGACTTAAACATTCATATAACAGATGACAGACTGACCATCAGAGGACTAATCCTGTTAGTCCAGTTGTTGACTGGAGAGGGAAAAAACAGTACTTGAATCAAGACATTTATTATTCAATACTCGTGTCTTTTTTTTCTGCACAATAAAAGTAGATACACAACAATGCATTTATACCGGAACATATTTTTACATTTATTTTCATTATTTCAGTATTTTATCCAAGTCCTTCCTAATGAAACTAACTCCTCACCTCCCTACCTGCTCAGTTCAACCTCTGCAGATGATCCAGACTACAGCTGCATGTCTGCTCTTCAACCAGCCCGAGAGAGCTCACGTCACTCCGCTGCTCATCTCTCTGCACTGGCTTCCAGCTGCAGCAGCATGAAGGTCACTGCTCTGCTTCTGTCTCACCAAACACTGACCCAAACGGCTCCTGCCGACCTTCACTCCTTCATCCAGAGCTACACTCCTTCATCCAGAGCTACACTCAGCCAGTGAAGGACTCCCGGTCCTTCCACCACAATGTGGGGCAACATCAGGAGCCAGACTCTTTTCCTCTGTTGTCCCCCGATGGTGGACTGACACACCAGACTCTGTCAGACCCGCAGGGTCCGAACCTACTTTTAAGAGCTAGCTGGAGACTCAGCTGTTTAAGGAGCATCTCCACTTTTGGTTGAACTTCTCTGCTGATCAGGAGTTAGAAGATTTGTCCGGCTCTTTGCATGGCTTAGAGAGATGCACGCACTTAATGCATGTACTAGTAGTTTGAAACAAATCTTCTTTAATATCAAAAAGAAAACAGATTTATACTAAATAATGTCAATGAATGAAATGATATAAGGTAGAGTAAAGGAGTGCATGTCCCCCCTTCAGATCAGTGTTCAGTAGATCCACGTTGGACCGTCATCACAACACCGAGTCTCTGGACACGTCCCAGTCAGACGGACACATCCGGACACTGCTGGTTCTCCACATTCTTCATTGTTCTGTCAGGCTGAACACACATGAACATCTCTGTAGGTCCAGCCACGACGTCTTGATTGGACTGGGTCCTGGACTCGACCGATCCAGGACATTCACCTGGTTGTCTTTGAACCATCTCTGTGCAGCTGTTGCTGTGTGATCGGGGCCGATGGCATGTTGAAGGTAACTTTTCATCCACACTCCAAAGCTGCTTGTTCTGCTGTTGAACCTGTGACCCTCTTGTACTCTGAAGTCACATGGGATCAGTAAACATGATCCGGTCATAGCTTCCATCCTCTGTGGTGCAGTCATGGAGACTGCTGGTGGTTGATCACAAGAGGCTGAAGACCCTGGAAAGTCAGTGTCATAGTTAACATGTGGCTCTGTTTTGCTGCCTTCATAGTTCACAAAATATTTACATTTTCAGTGAGGACAAGGACACTTGTCAGTTTTATTAAAGTTTATAAATCAGACTAAACAATTTAAGTATGACAGTTGACAAATTCACCCGACACACAGAGGACAGTCAGTAACACGCTGAACATCATCATGATCACAGACACAAACTCTCTGGAACTGAAAGAAAAGCAATCTCTGAAATTGTAGAGTTTTGCAGCTGTAACATCTTTAAAATAAAAGTTTCATGAACCACACCACTCAGCTGTTGTATTAAAAATAAAAGAAAGAAAACAGGACCTAACTGTTAAAGAAACGTGTGTAACAGAGCTTTTTTGAAGATCTCAGGACGTGAAGTCCTCTTGTGAAAAAAGACCTCATATGTCTGCTCTAAGTCGAGGTCGTCTCTTGTAAAGCTGCGAGGCGTCACATGACCACGTTGGTTTAAAAATGACTGTTTGGTTTTGCTCTCGTGTTGAATATCCTGTTAGAAAGGAAGGACATGACAACATCTTTCAAACGACGTACTCGCCTTCAGAAATGTGTTTTTAAACCAGACTAACTAAACAAATGTATATGTGGCAGCGTTACATCAGCGATCATCCACACAGTTCCACCAAAACTACGTACATTCACTCCCCGACGCTGCTGATCACCACAGAGGGACTCTGACCTTCACTGTGACCAACACCTTTACTGGGACATTTGGATGTTTCCCTGCAAAATACAGCTGAAAAGTAACACGTGAACGTTTGTAAGTTCTTCTAAATCTTCCACATTTCAGTATAAATGACCTGAAACATCATCAGATCATCCAGCATCAGTGAAAGGAGGACATGGAGGACTTTTGAAAAGTCTGGACTGTAGCAGGACAGTTCAGCACCCGGACTCTTCTCCTGTGGAGCTGTGCTGCTGTGACAGATGCAGCATGTTGTTTAGTGTCGTCATGGTGAAAAACAGAAGACTTTCTCTGACAGAGACGTTGTCCTGATGGGATCATTTGTCCCTTTAAAGCCTTTATGTACTGTACAGCATCGACGGCGCCTTTCCAGATGTGTAAGCTGCCACGTCAGAGGCACTAATGCAGCCCCGTACCATCAGAGATGCAGCTGTTTTACATTCAGTCTTTAGGCGATGCACACCAGCATGGTGAATGCTGACATCTAGTGGTAACTCACGTGTGCTGCAGACATTTGTCTTTGCTGGACAAAGAAGCTGCAGACGAGTCTGGAGGAGTTGAAGGTTTCTGCTGTTACAGCAGCAGCAAAATGAAGCTGATGAATCTACAAGCCCAGGCTGACGAGGAGAAGAAAACATCATCCAGACAATCTCAGTGTTATTCTGATACCTTTATTTCTCTAAAAAGACACAAATATAAGTTCTTCTAAGTCACAGCTTTACAGAAGATCAGTGCTGTGTAAGACAGGCTTCATCCAGGCTTCATCTTTTCTCACAGCAGCTTGAAAATATACAAACTTCCCCCAGTAAATATTAGTGTAGTGAGGTAAAACACCAGAACAACTATTTTTCAAGTACGTATTGGAGTATAAAGGTGGTCCGACCCCATCAGGGCAAAAGTTCACTGCTTCTGATTGGCTGTTTACTTTTCTTTGAACGTAAACATGATTTTCATTTAACAAGATTGAATTTTAATAATTCACTTAAAAAAACTAACAGCTATTAAAGGAAAAAAGCTGATCTAATAATTATAATGATTTTTTAATGTGAATATTTAGATATTTGATTGTAATAGTTATGTCAAAATGTTACATTTATAATATATATAAAATACAATATCATATGTTTTATATAACATCAATTACATCTTTTTAGAATAGTAAATCTTTACTTAATCTTTTATATTCACATCTTCACATCACAAAATCTTAACAATCTTGAATTTTACTTTAATAATAGAAACTAAATTTAATTTGGTAACTTGCGTTTTAACTAACTTTTGTAAAGGTGTAATTAAAGCTCATAGAATCTGCAACTCTATTACATGAAATATTTTCTGTGACCAGCAGGTGACAGTTAATCACTATAGAAACACAATGCTGCAGCGCTGCAGATAAAACTACTGTAACCTCTAAAACAAAGGGTTGCCCTACTTTATCTTCTTTTTTCACGATCGTACATAGGTCATTCTTAAGGGATTTATGATAACAGAGGTTATTTATGTATTTACAATGCATTTATAATCAAAATACAATATAAGTTACCTTAACTAGTTTCAAGTAAGCAGCTGCATTCAGACTCCTGTAATAAAACAAGCTTTCTATGTAAATGTAATAAGTTTCAACCACACGTGTAGGTCTCATTATTTTGATTGGTTTGATTTGATTGGCTATAAATAAGCATAGTAAATATTTAAACATACTGTACGGACTCCTGCGGTTGGACACCACCATGATCCACTGACCTGCAGTACCACCCTCTGACCATCCCAGTGTTTACCTCCACCTGTCTGTATGGATGTCTCTGTTGGATACCTGCAGACATCCTGACCTGCAGTCCTCGTCTCTGTGGATCACCAACTAACCAGGTATCAGTCATATATACATGCAAGTTTTAGTTCTGCTGCTGACGGATGGTTGTACTTGTGTATCTAGTTATCAATCATCCAGGAACCCTTGAACAAAACAACTGGTCTCCCTGTCGGTGAATCAAACCCCGGTCTTCTGCGTGACAGGCAGAGATACTGTCCACTATACTAACAAAAATATTTAAATAAGTTATAATGTATTTGTAAGGAAGAGGAGGAGGAAGATGAAGAGGGTTAGTAGTGCTGCTGATAAGCTTGTATTAATGGTTGCTGTCCAGTGCTGAAATGCTGGACACTCCCACACTCATATTTGACAGCAGGACATGGTTATTGGAGATTCTGCCTCTACACTGCAACATCCCTCCAGATTGAATCAAGACGTATTGAAATGTCTCTGCAAACATGAGTTTCACCGTATAGATGCTGAAAAGATGGTAAATCTTTTCACGACTTGTTGCATCAGATTGCTTGACCTGATCAGCCACACCAGTGCAGCAGATTACAGAGCTGCTGACCGGTGCTGACCGCTCAGTTACTGTCAACTAGCTCCACTAGTGGTCATGGATGTAATGCAGGTTACGTCACATATTTGACCGTTCACACCAGTGTAGGTTCATACCAGTGGAGACACCTACATGGACCGTTCACACCAGGTCCTAACCCCACGTTGCAGTGACAGGTCTTCCCAATTCTGAAAGTTCTTAAATATTCCAAATCTAAAACAAATCTGCAGATCCAGACGGTTTAGATCCTGTTTTTAATAAGATGGCTGATTTTACTTTATTACTTGACACATATTTTTATCCTTTCCCTAAATATAAATTAAATTCCTTAAGTTTATGTTTTCTAATGTTTTTCTTCTTTGATGGAGAACTCCAACACAAAGTAGCAGTTTCAATGGTAATAATAATACTAGAAACTCAAAAATCTCCACAGCATCAAGAGAAACAGAACATTTATCCTTGAACACCAACATGCCGTCTTTTATCTGCATTTGCGTGTTTTTCGGATGACTCACATCAGGAGTCGGATGACTCCCAAGTGCCTGATGCAGATACAGAGGTCAGAGTAAGTGAGGGGGGGGCAGGGAGGGAAACGGTGGAAGAGTTTGGAGAGTGTTCAGCTTCTTGACGGCCTGGTGGACGAAGTCGGCTGGTTCTGGCCCGGAGGTTTCGCAGCCTCCTCCCTGATGGCAGCAGACTGAAGAGGCTGTGTGACGGGTGGGTGGGGTCTCTCACAATGCTGAGGGCTTTGCGAGTCAGACGGCTGCTGTAGATGTCCTGAAGTGAGGGGAGAGAGACACCAACGATCTTCTCAGCTGCTCTCACGACACTTTGGAGAGACTTGCGGCAGGTTGCGGTGCAGGATCCGTACCACACGGTGATGCAGCTGGTCAGGATGCTCTCGATGGTGCCTCTGTAGAAGGTTACCTGATGGGGGCCGGGGCTCTGGCTCTTCGCAGTTTGTGGAGGAAGTAGAGACGCTGCTGTGCCTTCTTGGCGAGTGATGCAGTAACAGTCCAGGAGAGGTCCTCTGAGATGTGGACACCCAGGAACTTGGTGCTGCTCACCCTCTCCACAGCAGCACCGTAACAGTCAGTTTACCTGTCCACTCCATGAACTTCTCATAGATCAGCTGTTTCTCCAGCTGAGAGGAGACAGGATCACCTATTAAATGTATCAGTGTGCAAACATGACTTTAGTGTGTGTTGGACTCCTACCTTCTGCACACCTGCTGTATCTTCTTCTTTGGTTAAAAAAAAATTTGATGATGCAGGCTCCCCCAGTTTGGCCTTTGTAAGGCATGTCCAGGATCTGTCCAGCAGTGGGCCTGAAACATTACATCAAAGTAAATATGACGTTTATAATAGTTTCCCCCTTATGAAAGAACCAGCAGATACATTTTATTTCATTTTTACCCAAATTTTTAAGAATATAAATAAAAAAACCTGATCCTGAAATCTAACATTTGTTCAGTCTTCTATACTAGATGTCTGTCGTATTAAACATCTGATCTGAAATAATTGACAACAGCAGCTGATGCAGGCTGATGCAGGCTGATTCAGGCTCCCCCAGTTTGGAGTTTCGGTGTCACAGATATGAGGGAGTCCATTTCAGATACTTTAACATGGTTTTTCCTTAACTTTTTCACCCCATGTATTTGGCATTTGCATGGACACCTTCCCTCGGAGGGGCCAACGCAGCTAGAGTGACAGGACGATGACGAGCCTGTTCAGCAGCTGCTCCGGAGAAACATTTCTCAGTTTTGGCCTCCGATGGAAAACTTTTACGTTTTTCCCTCTAAAAATGAAACATAGATCAGGTGGGGTGTCGTTGTCTAAGCCCTGCAGACCCTTCAGGGAAAGCGAATTTGAACCTAAAAATCAAATTCGGGACACTGGATCTCGGCTGTTTTCTGACACATGCAGAACATTTGGTCCCTCTCGGACCTCAGGGGGGTCAGAATGAGACAAGTGAAACTTTGGAGGGGCGTAACACCAGGCCAAAGCAACCCGGAGCTACCAAACTCCTAACAGTTGTTCGGGGTCTCCAGAGGGACGTCCACACAAAACTTCAGCCCCCTAGGTTGTTGTGTGAGGACACTGGAGGTCACCAAACGTCACTTTGGGGCCTTCACATGGTTTTACTTGCTCGTGGACGCTGTGTGCACTTCTGATTCAATTCCATTCATGGTATTGCCGTTGTCAAAAGTCTGTGACACTTGTCATAAAAACACTATAAAACAATTTGTTTTATCTATGACCCACATCTGGCAACACCCCTCCTTAAGGTCAAAGGTCACCCCCCATGAAAGAGCAAAAAGAAGACGAGACAGTGGTGGTGCAGTCTGGTGTCTGTGTTGTAATGTGAGTTAAAAAGAGTTTATAAAGTGTTGTTTAAAGAGTAAAGGTGGACACAGGACAATCAGCTGTTATAAGCAAAAAGAGGACAGAGAAAAGTGGGAGGAGCTTTATATTTACAATTGTTTTAACTGTGAGCATATCTGAGTGTTTGGGGGTGTTGGGGGGGGCAACATTAAAAAGTCATATTTATATATTTTAGAGGTCACCTGTCAAGTATGATGAAAGGGCGTCCACATTATTATAATTTTTAATGAAATGATTTTGTAAAGATGCACATTTCCTCTTTAAACATTTCATGTTTTATTTGTTCTCTTCTGATAAAAACTTTATGACATTTGCAAAAAATCACATTCAGCCCAACACAACTTTCCTCTTTTCTTTACTTGTATTTTGTATTTGTTTTGATGAATTGAAGTCTTAAATGTTTATTTGTCTCTCAGCCAAAACTCAAAACACAAACAAACAAAAACCTTCATGAATCATAAGTTCTTGATGCAGCATCATTTTACCTGACGACGTTCATAACGTGCTTCCCTGTACACGTATCCTGGATGTGAAGTCTAACCAAAACTGTAAATGTGTGAAAATATACAAATATGTATATTAAATATGTTAAAGGTGTATTTCTGCTGTAAAGCGGACAGTCAATGGAGGTGAACACACGGTTGGATCCAGACCCCAGTTGTCAGTAGACGAACCGCAGTTGTGGATCCCCTGGTGGTTAGAACAGGTCTTGCAGTTCTCGTGCTGCAACCTCTATCTTATACATGCCAGTAGATGGCGACACAGATACACATGGAATCTGCGTCATTAACCAGTCTGTCAATCATGTCTCAAGTCTCTGCCCTGATGAGAAAGATGCAATTCCAAGGATACATGAGACACAACCTCCTCTCCCATTTTATACCACTGTAGTTGTTCTGGAGTTGGCTGAACTACGGCTAAAACTCCCTCTTTACCCACTATTATGGATTTTGAATAAATGTTCTAAGTCTCGCCTTTTGAGTTATTTTCAACATCCTGTTGATAACATTCAGTGTTATCCATATTCTAAAATGATGTTACATGCGGGGAAACTGGAGCAGGGATGTGAAGGCAGACAGTAACCCACCCCCATCCGGGCCCTCCGGAGCAAGGGCTCCCCAATAGATGTCAGCGTACTCGCCCTGCAGAGCTTCCTCAACCAATGCCCAGGTTGACCACATATGAAATAGACATCATCCCCCTCCCCCCTCCCCCCAGCGGCCAGTTTGAACCAGGGGGTGGGGTTAAAACTGCTCGTTGATGGTCGCTCATCAGGCCACCACATGGAGGATCGTTACCTGCAATTGGGTCTTTTCATTTCAGCCATCTTTCAAAGAAATAAAAAAAAACAAAACAATAAAAAAAAAAAACATCCTATTAAACATCTGAGAGCACAAGAGCAGATCTGGTAACAGACTGATGTGCATCATCTTTTTCACTCAGTAGAATTACGTGCAGCTCCGCGACCAAAATGCTGCAAATTGCATTTGGGCCGGCAGTGTCTTGAAGACACTTTTTGCCTCCCTTTTATACACAGGAGATGTGAAGGGAGGAAATGTTCCACACTATATAAGAGCTGTTTCAAGGTGCAGTTGCAGCTGAAGGCCAAACCAGCCTGAACATGTCTGATCTTGTCGGGTCTTGGAAGCTAAGCACAGCTGTGCCTGGATAGAACTTGGATGAGAGACAGCATGGGAATTCTTGGTCTGTACACTTCTTCAAACTGCACACTGTCTACTGACACACATTTTTCTACATGTCAGCGTGCACAGTAACACACAGCAACTCACATCCACAGTGTTTTGCACATGCTTAAAGCACTTTAAGTGGAACAAATAATCTGGATCCTCATCATCATTATCATCAAGAAGATGTGTTCAACCAGGATGCACAACGCTCTACCTCACTTCTACCAACTAACTCAACTTTTCATCATTTTTATTTATCATTATTTCAATTTTACGTTACCGTGTTTTCATGTTGACACAAATCTTTCCTTTGGTTTCTTAGTCGTCTCTTAGTCCAACGTCTTGTTGATCCACAGTTGTTGTTCTTACGGCCATAACACCCTGAACACGCTTTAACAGAGATTAATACATATCTGAAAGAAAATCTTTAGTCCACAACACAAACTCTGTCTCATAATAATCTTGAGATTTTTCTGTTCCATTTATTTTATATTAAATCAACAATACAGCAACCAGAAGACAGAACAGTTTCCATCGGTGCCCCAGATGGTACCGATGCTCTGTCACAGAGCACTGTAGCCTTTAGTTTGTAAATGTTGATATAAAGTGTGAAAGATTGTTTAATCTCCATTTTGAACAACACAGACTAAAATGATGAAAAAAACCCAAATGACAGTTGGTGGGTGAGTATGTTTTCCCTGAATATGGCACCAACACCTCCACCCCTCTGGTTCTGTTGGGATTCAGACACACCATTGAGATGAGATGGAGTGGACTGCACCCACCCGTGAATCAGCCGGCATGTTACCACCTGGACTGGTCAGTCCTGATCCAGACTTGTGGCTCAGCTGCGAGAAGAAGCTGCCCTCAAACATACATGACTGTATCAACGTCGTCCCCGTCTGCTCAGGACCCAACAAAAAGACAGATGGACATGTTTCCGGCTGGACTTGGACCAGGGGCCTTTCGTGTGTGAGACGAACGTGATAACCACTTCACTATGGAAAATGATTCTGCTTAGACCATATAAAAGTACACCTAGAAAAAGTAGTGAGAACAACCACGCACCCTGAACGGAACTGATTCCAGTGATCCGGTTGGGGTCTCGGGGGATGATTCTCTGCTGGTCTCCAGTCAGTTATAAAGTTTGACCCCAAAACGTCTTCTGGCTGATTTAGTCTGGGTCTCATCCTAGTCCTGAGCTCCACTGTGGGATCTGTAGTGTTTTTGACCCCAGGTCCTTGTTCCCCTGGGAACTAGGAACCCCCAAAGTTCCCATTGCATATGACTTAAGAAAGATATTGATGATGGACATGCGGCCCACTGCCAGTCCAACTGCTGTTTTTTGATTATTTGGCTCCAACTCTGTGTGTTTATTTCTTTTATTGAGAAAAACATTTGATGTTTGCACCTTGTGGCGAGAGGGTCCCAGGTTCAATTCCCAGACGACCCCCAGAGCTGTATGTTACTAACCTTCTCTCCTTGAAGTAGAACCCGTTTCTGGTGTGCTGGTAAACAGGTTTAAGTCTGGTTTTCTGGTCATGTTGATGATAACAGTTCTCCACTTAGATGATTGCTATTCAGCACATTTATCTTTGTCATGTCATCAGTGACATCACCTACTGCTGTTCTTGTCAATTACAGATAGGCTTTACACCAGGAAGTGGTTTATTAGTGTCCCACAGTTTAAATCCACAGAAACATTTGAAGAATCTGTGTAAAGATTACAGCAGCAAACTCAGTATATTATTATGCTCCAGTCTGAATCAGTCTGTCATTCTGAGATCTCCCTTCACAGGTTGTCTAGAAACCCTGATCATTTGATTTAGTTTTTTTTTTTAGTCTTTTTTACAAATGTCCTGCAGAGTCGTGAACATGAACCACAAGGTTGAAGCAGTCTGACTGAGAGACGCTGATAGACGAGGAACCAGAGCTGGACATTCAGGAATAATCAATAAATAAAAATATACAGTAATACAATGAAATAATAATTAAAGAAAAACAATTAAGACACTTTTAGAAAAAAAAGAGGGAAACCCGAAAATGTACATTTGTCGAGTTTTGTCCACATTCTGCACATTATGACACTATTTTGATTATTTCAATCAAAAGGTTGGAAAGTGTGTTGAACCAAAAATCAATAATAATTTAACCTGAGCTGTTGAAATGTTATTAAATATAAAATCAATATTTATGAGATTTTACAGTTCCTGTATTGCTGATCATGTTCCTCCGTCTGTACGTCTCCCTCTGCTTTCGCTCATCTTCTTATCGACCGTGTTGTATTTGTTATGTGATATTATTATTATTATTTTATTTTATTTTTTTATATTTGTGTATATGTATGTATTTATATGTACAAATAAGTGTTTGTGTGTACTGATGTGGGTGTGTGTACAGATGTGGGTGTGTGTATACCCTTTAAACAATTACAATTATAATTCACTGTTATTGTAATAACAATTAATTATAATTGTAATTGTTTAAATATAAGCATACCCTTTAAACAACACAGCCCTCAACTGCTTCACTATGTTCCTCTGTAAGAAGATGAAGAGCAACGGCCTCCCTAAATTTAAAAAGTTTTATCAGATAGACACCTGCTAAAGTAATTCCTCCTATTATGTGTAACGTTGACAATGTTAAATTCAAACGTTATTAAAAAGTGGTCGGATAGGAGGGAGTTTACATGTGACACTAACAGATTATCAGGTTCTACACAACAACGTACCTACACTGTTGTCATTGACAGAGTTTTCTTACTCCACCATGGATAGAAATGAACCTCACAAGAGACAGTCTGCCTGTTCAGTCTTTGTAAAGGGGGAGAGTCGGTACCGCAGTTTATATGGAAGTGCATCCGAGCAGCTCCACCTTCCTCCTTGCAGCTGCTTGTTTTTATTCACATAGAAACAGGGAGGTTACACGATATGGTTCAAAACAAGTTTTTACTTGCATGTGTGCAGTGATTAGAAATGTACAAGAAAACTGGTTTGAACCAGTTTCCTGATGAAGCCGTTGGTTTCAGGAACGTTCTGCTCCTGTGTGTGTTCCTGCTGCTTTTTTTTTTTTTTTTTTTTTTATGCAGCTTGTGAAACATTTTAAATATACTGACAGTGGGAAAATACAGCAGAAGACAACATGTGATAATATGTTCATAATTCTAACAGTCATGGACATTTTTCTGACAGTTTAAATGAGCTTTGTGATTGTTTCTAGGTTATTTATGTTTGTTCCTTTGAGGTTCACCTCCCAGTTCTGATTGAATCCCAGCGGATCCCGGGTTGTAACATAATGGGGGGGTCCTCCAGGATTATAATCTTACCCATTTTAATTCTGATTCCCAGAGATCAGGTGTCCAGTTTCTTCTCTGACATAATTCTACACGGCGTCCGTATTAAGTCTAGACTGCTGTTTAGAGTTCTAGAGGTTTTTGTATAAGATTACGAAGGTATAGAAAATAACTGAGTGAATGAATTGAATCAAGAACCTTCTGCACAGTTCTGCAGTGTTGTGGTTCTTATGTTTGTCTCACATGTAGAAGGTTCCTGGTCTGAGTCGACCAAGCTGGAATTTTGGATTAAGAACAACCAATTTACTGGTGAACAGAACAGATGATTCACAGCACAGTTTCATCTTAGAAGAACTTCATCAACGATGCTTCAGTGTGTATCAATTATGTCACATCATCCTTCCTCAACCAGACTTTACTCTGGTCCAGCTGCAGCATTGAGAAGCTTCTTCAGCAGGAAACTGCTGATGGTATCTGGAAGAAACATTTTTATCTTAATGGACATTGTAGCAGGTGTGAGAGATCCAGGAACCTTTGTACAAACAGCTGGTCTCCCCATCAGGGTAACCAAACCCCAGTCTTCTGAGTTTAATAACCATTATTTTGTACAATTATTGTATTTTTTTTTAAAGACCCGGCTGCAGAGGACCATGAAGCCAGTTTGTCAGAACTCCAGTTTGTGCAGCAACAAGTCACATTTGTGGGGCATAAAACCCATTCTGGGTTGTCTCTGCGGAAAAAAGAGCAGAAGCCAATCAGAGACTTCCTTCTTCCACAAGGATGATTCCTGGGACACAGTATCTGTGACCTCACCAGGACTGCTGCTTTTGGTGCACAAACCATCTTTTTCCTGTGATTAATTATTGTTTGTCAGTGATGAGCATTTGTGGTGTGTTCACTCACTTTTTTTAAAGAAACAATATTGTGGTATTTAGGATAGCCCTCAGCTTTCCTTTTTAAATGTAGTTTTACAAAATAACAAGAAGACCAGAAACCCAGGTGGTTGGACCTCTGATCACACTCGTGTCTCAGAGTTGTCTCCTCTGGAAGGTTTAGACCCCCTCCAAAAAAGGACTTTGTACCAAAACCAACACCTCTTTAAATCCCCCAGATGGGACCTGAAAACATCATTAATAAAGTGAAAATGTCTCACTCCAAATAGCGTTCCAAAGAGGTAGAGCACTTTAAAGAGTGCTACGTAGAACCTCCTTATGCACTGTTCTGTGATGTACCGCAAATGTACCGCGTTCATGTCTCTGCCGAGGCAGCATGTGGTCCTCAGTCAGACGGCCGGCTGAGTCCACGTCAGTCTGATCGTCCTCAACCGTGGGGTTGTGCTGCAGGACCTTCTGGTGAAGTTTCTTTACCTCAGTTACACTTTTCTTTTCTCCATCTTGCCTTGCTGCTGTCTGAGTGTTAAATCAAAGAAAAGTGTTTTGGTCCCCCAACTTAATCTGAAAAGCCACCATGCTGACACTTTGTCAGGTTTTTGAAAAACCTGGAAATCACACAGTTATATAGTAATAAAGTGATGGAATCTGCAGCAGAAAGGTGATGGAGACACAGACGGGTGATGGGTGGAGTCTTTGCTACAGTCAATCTGTGTCAATAGGTGTGTCTAAGATCATGGAAAAGTTAAAGTGGAAGTAACATATCTGACACAACAGGGTTGAAGCTGCCGGTGAGGTGAGACCCGAGGACGAAGGACAGCTGCTGTTAACCGGATCGTTACTTCAAACTTGATTTCACTCGTCAACTTTGTCTTTTGACTCAAACACGTGAAGGTAGAAACTTCTGCTCACTTCTGATTTACCTGCAGACTTTGATCAATCTTGTGTCTGAAGACAAATCTACATGATTGATGACAGTATTTTTATTGGTTTTATTATTGATCAAAAACGCCGTGCTGAACAGTTGATGATCAGTTTTCTTCATAAAACAAACTTTGTGTTTTTTTATTTCCTGGAGTGAAGCTGTCCTCTCCAGCATTAAAGTCAGACTGCTGTTTCCTGTGGAGCCTTTCAAAATAAAGTGTGGTTCCTGGAAGAAGTTGTTCTCTGCTGCTTGTGTAACTGTTGTGTGATGAGGCTTTAAAAGGAGGAAATGTGTCTCTGCAGGACAGTTTGACCTTTGAGCTTCTTCACATTTACAGCAACCAGACTGACGTAGAGGCCGAGTCTCCTTCAGCTTCTTCAAGATTTTCAACTTTGTGTTTCTGCAGTAAAAACTCTGTTGTTCACACAATTGTATGTTTTTAATCTTTGAACAGAAAACCAGAAAAGGCCCTGAGTGAAGCTTCAAAGCAGGTAGGATGAGCAGATCCGGCTGTAGAAGAGACTTCCTCAACCTCCCACTGTTTCCTGACTGCATTCAAGTGACGCTGATATAAAAACAACAGAGAGGAGCAAACCAGTGCAGGAGCAGCTGGTCTTTGTACAACACCAGTGATGTGTGTTTCCTCTGCAGATGAAGGTGTGTGTGTGAGCTGATGTGCACGTGAATTCAGCAGAATGGACCAGTGTGAGGACAGAGAGGACGGAGTCCGTCCCTCTAAAACCCCTCTGTGTGGGGAACATGAGAGTCGGAGCAAAGCTCAGAAGTGAGACGAGCATCTCCAACTGTCCACGACTCTTCTGCATGTCAGAGCTGAAAACTCACATCAGCAAACGTCATTATTACAGGAATGAACCTGGACCTGGACTTGAACCTGGACCTGGACCTGGACCTGGACCTGGACCTGAACCTGGACCTGGACCTGGACCTGGACCTGAACCCAGCTGTCTGTCCTTGAAGAGTGACTGGTCAGTGTTCCGGCCTATTGACTTAAAGCAGACCAACGTTCTGCTGTAAAGAGGTGAGTGTATCTAAACTCTGATTTATGTTCATACTTTTAAATAGACTAAATATTTTTATTTGGATTATTTGTTATTCATAAAAAAAGAAAATGTGAAACTTTGAACTCTTTATTCTTCCATCAGGGTCCATCAGAAAAGAGACTCTCTTGAACATGAATCCAGCTGTTTGTCCTTGAAGAGCGACGACTCAGATAAAAGATTTATTGACTTAAAGGAGGACCAACTGTCTTCTTCAGGAGAGGTGAGATGTATTTAAATGCATTAAATGTATTTAAATTAGTCCTCATGTTCAGGAATGTCCACATGTTTTCTTCTGAGCAGATCCATGTAGTCCTGGACCCCTGTGGTCCTCCATCACCTGATGGTGATCTGAGCTTCCTCCTCATAGATCTTCATCTCCTGTCATTGAGCTTTTTCCTCTGATTGAAACATCTGGAGGTCTTACCTTCCAGAGTAACTGATCCTGATGATGCTCCAGAGTTAATCAGCTAGTTTATGTCTCCATCAGTTGTCCATGTTCTAGATGTTGTTGTAACTTTTCTTGGCAGCAGAATTGGATCTTGTAAATCTGTGAATCAGCAGAGCTCTCATTGAGGTCACATGTACGTTCTCAGTGGGACCAGCAGGACCAGTAAACCTTCACCACCACAGCCAGTCCTCTGATTGACTGTCCTCATCCAAACATGTCTTCATGGACCTTCAGCTTGTGTTTGTCTCTGTGTGGACAGACATGATGTGAGCTAATTCTTCATGATTACTCAACAGAGTGGACCAGCAGAGCTCAGAGCCTCCCAGTGGTCCGTCTGTCCAGCAGCATCAAACACAGCTGGACTCCATATTCTGGTCTGTACATGAACAACAACTGCTTCTCCATCTGTTGTGTCTGTGTTCATCTCCAGCTGCTCTTTGTAGACCAGTGGACTGTCAATCTGTCCAACATGGATCTGATGTTTGTCTCCATGGTTTCAGTCTGATTCTGTCATTCATGTGGTCTTCTGTTCCAGCTGCTGGAGGACAACATTGTCATGTTTGTGAAGAACGAGCTGAAGAGATCAAGAGGGGTCTGAGTCCAGATTACCCAGAATCCCTGGAGAATCTGTTGGAGGATGAGGATGAAGAACAGAGGAGGAGCAGAGAGGCATTTGTGAAGATCACAGTGAACTTCCTGAGGAGAATGAAGCAGGAGGACCTGGCTGAGCGTCTGCAGAGCAGTAAGAGGATTTCTCTGAACATTAAATCTGCTGGATAAATGATCCAGAAAGTCTCAGGAGATGAACAACATTCACAGATCAGCCATGACATTAAAACCACTGAGAGATGAAGTGAGGAACCAGCACCCCCTACAGGAGCATCCTCCCTGTACGGGACGGCAATGGACCTCAATAAATATGTTTAATCCACCAACACCACCTGATAACTGGAAGATTTTAGTCCTGGATTTCCACTTCCAGGAATCCTGGTGAACTCCAGATTGTCTTGATGGTTCTACAGATTTTTGATCAGATCATCTTCTGGTGTTTCCAAATCCTAAACCTGGAAATTCCACTTCGCAGAGACCCACAACACACAACCCACAACACACATCCCACAAACCCACAACCCACAAACCCACACCCCATCTAGGCCTTACTGCACACAGCCTGGTCTTAGAAACTCCAGGAACCCCCAGATGTTCTTGTCACGTCCACGTCCTGAATGTTCAGAGGTGTTTTGGTGGTAGAAGTGATTCTAGTCAGTATTGGACAGCTCATCGTAAAGTTCTTGTTGATCAGTGTCGGTTCAAAACTGATTCTTTAGGAGAATTAAGTTGTTCTGTGAACTTTATAAAACACTAATTTCTTGTCTTTATTCCTCCTTTATTCAGGTACTTTTGCTGAAGTTGTGAAAAGCGACTGAAGTCTCAGCTGAAGGAAGAAGTACCAGGTGTGTGTTTGAGGGGTTGTTAAAGCAGGAAACCCAACCCTTCTGCAGCAGGATCTACACAGAGCTCTACATCACAGAGGGAGGGACTGGAGAGGTCAACCATGAACATGAAGTCAGACAGATTGAAGCAGCATCCAGGAGAACCAGACAGAGCAGAAACCACCATCAGACAGGAAGACGTCCTGAAACTCCCACCTGGAAGAGATGAACCAATCAGAACCGTGATGACGAAGGGAGTGGCCGGCATCGGGAAAACCGTCTTAACACAGAAGTTCACTCTGGACTGGGCTGAAGGCAGAGCCAACCAGGACATCCAGTTCATGTTCCATTCACCTTCAGAGAGTTGAATGTGCTGAAGAGAGAAAGTTCAGCTTGGTGGAACTTGTTCATCACTTCTTCACTGAAACCAAGGAATCTGCAGCTTTGAAGACTTCCAGGTTGTGTTCATCTTTGACGGTCTGGATGAGTGTCGACTTCCTCTGGACTTCCACAACAATGAGATCCTGACGGATGTTACAGAGTCCACCTCAGTGGACGTGCTGCTGACAAACCTCATCAGGGGAACCTGCTTCCTTCTGCTCGTCTCTGGATCACCCACAACGACCTGCAGCAGCCAATCAGATCCCTCCTGAGTGTGTTTCCATTGGTGACAGAAGTCAGAGGGGTTCACCAACCCACAGAAGGAGGAGTACTTCAGGAAGAGGTTCAGAGATGAGGAGCAGACCAGCAGGATCATCTCCCCACATCAAGACATCACAAAGCCTCCACATCATGTGCCACAATCCCAGTCTTCTGCTGGATCACTGCTACAGTTCTGGAGACAGTCCTGGAAACCAGAGAGGGAGGAGGTCTGCCCAAGACCTGACCTGAGATGTACATCCACGTCCTGGTGGGTCCAGACCAAACTGAAGAAGGTCAAGTATGAAGGAGGAGCTGAGACAGATCCACTCTGTAGTCCAGAGAGCAGGAAGATGATTGAGTCTCTGGGAAAACTGGCTTTTAAGCAGCTGCAGAAAGGAAACCTGATCTTCTATGAGTCAGACCTGAGAGAGTGTGGCATCGATATCAGAGAAGCTTCAGTGTACTCAGGAGTCTTCACACGATCTTTAAAGAGGAGAAACACCTGTACCAGCACAGGTGTTCTGCTTCATCCATCTGAGTGTTCAGGAGTTCCTGGCTGCTCTTCATGTCCATCGGACCTTCATCAACTATGGAGTCAACCTTCTGGAAGAATCAAAAAACATCTTCAGAAGGATTATAACAAGAGAAGAGACTCTTTTCTATCAGACTGCTGTGGACAAGGCCTTACAGAGTCCAAACGGACACCTGGACTTGTTCCTCCGATTCCTCCTTGGTCTTTCACTGGAGACCAACCAGACTCTCCTGCGAGGTTTGTTGAAACCAAAACAAGGAAGTTCACAGAATCATCAGGAAAACTTATCAAATACATCAAGAAGAAGATCAGTGAGGATCTGTCTGCAAGAGAAAAGCATCAATCTGTTCCACTGTCTGAATGAACTGAATGAAGGTTCTCTGGTGGAGGAGGTCCAACAGTCCCTGAGGTCAGGACGTCTGACCACAGATGAACTGTCTCCTGCTCAAGTGGTCAGCTCTGGTCTTCATCTTACTGTCATCAGAAGATGATCTGGAAGTGTTTGACCTGAAGAAATACTCATGCTTCAGAGGAGGTTTTCCTGAGGCTGCTGCCAGTGGTCAAAAGCCTCCAAGAAAGTTCTGTGAGGACAAACACAGACACATC
This sequence comes from Xenentodon cancila, assembly GCA_014839995.1. Classification (NCBI taxonomy): domain Eukaryota; kingdom Metazoa; phylum Chordata; class Actinopteri; order Beloniformes; family Belonidae; genus Xenentodon; species Xenentodon cancila. Next base: position 15,070,117 of record CM026220.1, on the reverse strand, counting down.
TGTTTTAATTACAATCAAATGTTGTGTTCATGGGAGAAAATCAGTTCAGTTCACTGTTCAGCTGAGTTCAGGTTCATGTAGGACCAGTTCTCACAATAATTCATCTCAGGAAAACTTTACATGAAGACAATGCAGCGATCACTTTGATCAGGACTGTAGTGCAGCGATACTTAATGATCAATAGTTGAATTAATCAGTATTCGTTAAACTATATGATTTATTTCATTTGTTTGAATGACAAAATCAAAGTTTAAATGACATAAATATTTCTCTTTTATCTCCTCTGCAGGTTGAGCGGGCTGTAACCTCTCAGAGGAGGTCTGTGCAGGTCTGTCCTCAGTTCTTCAGCTCTCAGTCTCCAGTCTGACAGAATGGAACCTGAAGTAACAACCACCTGCAGGATTCAGGACTGGAAGAAGCTGTGTCCTGGAGCTGGAGAGGTCCACACTTGTAAACTGGGATCTCTCTCGGGTCAGAATCCCTCAAGTGTTGAACTGCTGACCATTACAACTGTGGTTGATGTTGAATCCAAGTAATGGTACCGACTGTCCGACTCTGCTCTGCTGCACCTTGTGAACGGTCTGCGTCTTGTAGTCCGACCGGTAGTTCAGAGTATCTGAGTGACGGTGCCGGCTTGCAAACCCAGCCGGAAGCTTGTCCATTCTGCTCAGCATGACTGAGCCACAGCTCACAGCCAGTGGATCCTGGTTCTGAGGGGAGGTGACTGATGACGTGGGGCTCGTTACTCTCTTGCTGCCGTCACTCAAAGCCTCCAGTGGCTACGTGGTGTTCAGCTGGTCTGTTACGGTTGTAGCTGCTGCTGAAGTTTGACTGTGTAGACATTTATCTGCATAGAATGACTTCGTCACCACTTCAGGTACCTCATCTCCAGGCTGGAGGCTGTCCAGCACATGTCTCTGCAGGTCATAGGTCACCCAGCAGGGACTGCAGGTCGGGTCAAAGGGAAGTACCTGCCACTGATGTCCTTCAGGAGGACGATGGGTCTGCAGATCCCACCACAGGAACCTCAGTAGGGACTTATCTTCTGAGAGCAGCTTCTTCATTTGAATCCACTCCACTGCAGACTCAGCTTAGGTCAAACACACAGACATGTAACTCCAAAGACTGTCCATCACCATGGAAACAGCCAGCAACAATCCTCAGGAAAGACAAACAAGTGTGAATACAAACACTTTCACATTTTACCAGCTATATAAATAATATCGTGTCTGGTGTAAAATAAAGAGTTGATTGTCGATGCACTAATATTGACAGCAGTTTTTATTCATAAATGTAAAAACACTCATGTAGACGTGAACTGTAACGAACAGCTCTGAGCTGCTGGCGGTGCAGCGATCTGATTGGTTAGTTCACCTGTCACTCAGCAGACCTTTGAACAGGGATGTTTTAGGATTTTAAAGTGTGTTAGTGTGAAGTTCATGTGAGGGTTCATGTCTGACCTGCATTAGACATCAGTCACCGCGTTCTGTTGGAGAACCAGTTGGTTTCTGATGGTTTTACAACAAGTTGAATTTATCAGTATTTATTGAAATCAAAAATCATTATTTTTTTATTTAATGATATAATAAGCTTTTAAATAACCTCATTATTTCCGTTTTGTCTCATCTGCAGGTTGAGTGGCTGTAACCTCTCAGAGGACGTCTGTGCAGGTCTGTCCTCAGTTCTCAGCTCTCAGTCCTCCAGTCTGACAGAACTGGACCTGAGTAACAACCACCTGCAGGATTCAGGACTGAAGAAGCTGTGTCCTGGACTGGAGAGTCCACACTGTAAACTGGAGTCTCTCAGGTCAGAATCCCTCAAGTGTTGAACTGCTGACCGTTATAACTGTGGTTTATGTTGAAGGATTGTTGGAGAGAGAATTGTAATAATTGTAACTGGGTTCAGATCGGGTTGAAGCCTGCAGACAGTCGTCACAACTGTGTTGGTGATGATGAGGAGAAGGGCTCCACCAAGTCCAAATACGTTTCTATTTGTACTTTAGTCAGTTTCAAGTTGTTTCAGTGATCGTTGGTGGTTTTTTTCTTTCTTTAACTGAAGAGCATCAACAAGTTTGTCCACATGTGAACATCTCTAAGCTTCTTGGAAACACGGACGCTGTTTGGTGGAGAAAAAAGTCCCAAAGTAAAATGTTTATTTCCCTGAAATGAACCTCATTAACGTGACCTTTAACCACAGCTGACTTATCTGACTATAAAACTAACTAAATTGTTGAGGACAGACACGTCAACCATGGAGTGTGATGTCACATGTCCAGGTCACATGATGTTCTTCACACGTCTCTCTCCATGTCTGGATGCTGTCGGCCTCAGCAGCAGTGGGACTCTCTGTATGTTGATGTTCATCCACCAGTTTAGTTCAGACTGAAACGTCCCAACAACATTTGTCTGATTGGGGTGAATTACAGTGTTTCTTCTGATCCTCTGACTGGTCCTTCAGCGCCACCATCAGGTGAACACGAGGACAGAGTCAGCTTCAGTTTCAGAGCAGTTCTCTCAGAGTATCTGCATGTGTGTTGTGTTGTGTGTCTGCAGGCTGTCAGGCTGTCTGCTCACGTCGGACGGCTTTGCTTCTCTGGTCTCAGCTCTGAGCTCCAACCCCTCCCTTCTGAGAGAGCTGGACCTGAGCTACAACCATCCAGGAGAGTCAGCAGTGAAGCTTCTGTCTGCTGGACTGGAGGATCCACGCTGGAGACTGGACACTCTCAGGTATGGACACAGCTGCTGCAGACTCACGTGTCTGATGGAGGAGGACATCTCCGTCTTTCACTCACATATGTCGTTGTGTAAAGCTCTGTCAGCTTCTGCTTCAGCTTCTGTGTGCTGCAGCAGAGCTGATAGATGCAGTTCACAACTGTGAGGCGTTATGACTCAGTAAACATACTAGAACCACAGCAGTGAGGTTTTCAGGCCCATCACAGCACAACAGCAGCTGCACCTTCACTCATCCATGACGTGGTCTCCTCCTCCTCCTGGTTCAACACAGATGAAACCAAATGAAAAGAATCGCTTCAAACGGTGCTGGAACGTGACGACCACAGGACAGGATTTTAGAGATGCATGGGTCCGAGTGTGGGACGGTTCCTTCATCAGTGTAGAACAATGTGTGTGTGAGAGCCATGAAATGTCCATGTTTGCTGAGAGAGACTGTGCTGGTCTGACCCCCCTCCTCCTTTCAGGGTGGAGCCTGCTGGACCACGATGGTTGAGACCAGGTCTGAGGAAGTGTAAGTGTGTTTTGATTTCATTCACACGTTCAACCATCTTCACACTGTCACATCACTCATTCATGAGTCCATCGATGATCAATGACAGATCAATAATACCTGCAGCTGGGTGGTGTTTGCTCTCTCCATCAGATTCCTGTCAACTCTCCATCGACACAAACACAGTCAACAAACACATCAAACTGTCTTACAACAACAAGAAGATGACGTATGTGGAGGAGGATCAGTCGTATCCTGATCATCCAGACAGGTTTGATTACTGGGAGCAGCTGCTTTGTAGAGAAGTTCTGACTGGTCGCTGTTACTGGGAGGTCCAGAGGAGCAGATATGTTTCTATTTCAGTGAGTTACAGAAGAATCAGAAGGAAAGGAGACTCTGTTGACTGTGTGTTTGGACGGAATAATCAATCCTGGAGTCTGAACTTTTCTGATGATGGTCGGTACTATGTCTTTCACAATAACAGAAGAACATCTTGCTCCTCCTCTTCCTCAGTCTCTGACAGAGTAGCCGTGTATGTGGACGTTCCTGCTGGAACTCTGTCCTTCTACAGCGTCTCCTCTGACAGACTGATCCACCTCCACACCTTCAACACCACGTTCACTGAACCTCTTTATGCCGGGTTCAGGTTCTGGTCCAGGTCTGGTTCTTCAGTGTCTCTGTGTTCAGTTTAGTATCAGGAGTCTCCTCCTGTCAGAGAAACTGTCTCTGTTGGACAGATAGTTCAGTCTCTACATGTCTGTCTCTGTTTTCATCAGAACACATCAATCAAATGTTTGTCAAACGGTTCTGAATGATTCCTTGGAAACTTCTTCCTCTTCCGGTCCTTTAACTGATGGAAGCTGCCGTTATTCCAGGATCCACATGTGTTTTTCCGTCTGTTTCCCGTCAGAGCTTCCCAGTGAACACCAGCATGTTGTTTCTCTGCAGCTCAGTTCAGCTGAGATCATTCAGTTGGTGTCAGCTGCAGTTAGTTTGCTGCACATGTGACAAACGGTGACATCAGAGAGGAACCACTGAGCTGCAATCAGCCCAGATGACGTTCCAGCTGCTGACAGATCCGAGCACAGGTCTGGTGAGCAGCCAGGGTTCATCCTGGTCTGTATTCACACCACTTCCTGTTCCAACCATGACACCACTACTGGACTGTCAGTTTTCTGTCGTGGTCGAGTGTTTGTTTATGTGTGAACTCTCACCCAGATGAATCAAATGATCCATCCGTTATCTAGAACTGCTTCTTCATGTTCAGGGTCACGGGGGTCGGCCTTGTTGGTGTTAAACTGAACTGTGATGATGTTTATGTCCATTTGTCAGTAGAAGCAGAATCAACAACAGTAATGTGCTTATATGGTTCCTAGACTGAGAAGAACTGGACAGAACCTCCTGACGTCGTCTGTAACCTTGTTTTCACTTCTCATTTTCTCACTTAATGATTCAGTGAGTCAAGAAAACTGTTTGCAAAAAGGATTTGTTTTTTTGTTGTTTTTTTTTGTGCTTCGTACTGAATACTGAATACTTCTTCCAAATCTGTATTTCTGTAAAATACCAAATATAAGCAACTGTTTTCCTCTGTCCAAAGCAGTTTCAGCATCTGGAGTCCAGACTGCAGCTCAGTGAGGTTTTGTGGATAACTGAACAATATTAAACTGTTTATGATGTGGTCACATGAGTGTTGGTTTGTCTTGAACACACTTAGATACAGACAACCAAAATAAAATGGAACTCACTGTATCATTGTTCAGATCGCTTCCATGGGAAGCATCTTTAGGATTTCAGCAGTGGTTCAGGCGGAGCGGTCCAACCCGGTCAACGATTTGTCCGTCAAAGGCGGCAGGGCTGGGGCAATTTTGCCTCAGGATGATCAGTCACCAGGTCTTTGTCCTCTGCTGATAATCACGTGTAGAATCCTGTTTATGACGCGTGACGTGGGAATGATCTGTGTTAAATAAATATGGTACCCACGAGCTCCGTTTAATAAAGTTTATTAAGCTGTACAGCTGAGAGTCACACAGTTATCAGAGTGAGTCCCCCTTGATTTTCTTACACATAGTTCTTATACACTTGTACATCTTTGTACACTATCAGGGTTTCGTTCTCTCCCACCCAGACCAGTTCCCTCCTTACTGCTTATCTGCAACAGCTGCTTGACTTATGGCTACTTCTGCAAAACATCTCCATAATTGGTTAGTACAGGATAGTAGTCAAAGTCACGCTTATTGTCAATTCTACCACATGTGAGGTACATACAGAAAATCAAAATTACATTATTCTAAAACCCTTGGTGCTGCACAATAGATAAATTACTCTAAAGAGAAAGTGCAAATTTAAACTCTAAAAGAAACAAGTAATATGACCCTAGGTTTAAGAGCCAAGGGCAATAAAATTACTTGGCTTGGAGAGTGTTCAGCTTCCTGACGGCCTGGTGGATGAAGCAGTCCTGCAGTCCGCAGGTTCTGGTCCTGGAGGGGGCAGCCTCCTCTGTGATGGCAGCAGACTGAAGAGGTTGTGTGAAGGGTGTGTGGGGTATTTCATAATAGAGTTGAACATTTCAACAAAGTAACCGACTCTTCAGTCGTTACTTTGTTGAAATGTTCAACTCAACAATTAGAAATTATTCCACCATATTAAGACATATTATCTAGTTATGTTATGTTATATAAAATTTGGAAGTCAAAGCAAATCAATGCTCATTGAAACAGAACACAGAAGAGGGCGCTGTTGCTGTGTTTGGGAACGTGCACATGTTATCTTGGTCTTGAGACAATCAGTTCCCTCAATCAGATGCATATGGATCTAAATACTTACTTGGTCATGTAGCCTTGGAACGTCATCAAAGACATCTGATCTCCCTGATGGCATCACAGAATAGTGCATAAGGAAGTTCTACATAGCACTCATTAAAGTGTTCTAAACAGAATGTTTGGGTTATTCCTTCCTCTTTTCACAAACAGCTGCATGAAAACCTCCAGTCAAGGTGCACTGAGTCGTTTTGAAGATAACTGGCAGCTGCATGTGTGATGTTTTCCAGGTTTGCACCGGAAAGATCCAGAAGAACACTTAACAAAGAACTGTGGATCAACAAGACGCTGGACTAAGAGACACTGTGAAAGAAAAAGACGAGTAGAGCAGCTTGTTCTGTCTCACGTTGTCAACATCTTTACTCAACAGTGATTTTACCTGCTATAAGATATAACTTTGTTTGGAAGAGATGAGGTGAAAGCAGCAGAAGTGATCTGTTGACCGTCGTCTGAAATGAAGGACTCTGTGTTACCATGACGACTGAAGAGGGATGTAGGAACTGGGTGACATCAGCAGTGGTTGCAGCAGGACAAAAGCTGAGTTCAGGTCATTTTGAATAATAGTCTGTCGACAGGCAGGAGCAACTGTGTGAAATGGTCCTACTGTGTCCAGAGCCGGTGTTTTCCATGGGCCATCTGCCAGAGGAAGTGATTGCCGGGGAGCAGGATGAGGGATGACCATCTTATATTTCACCTGGTAAAAGGTAGGTGAAGTTATGTAAACCTGCACTTGTGATTCCATGTTTGTCCACCAGCAGAGGTCACGCAGGTCAGACCTCTGTTTCTAGTCAACCAATAAAGTGTCTTCCAAGACATATAGATTAGTTCAGCACTGGTGTTTAATAATATACAAGATGAGCTTTTGTTCATCTTGATTCAATCTGGAGGGATGTTGCAGTGTGGAGGCAGAATCTCCAATAACCATCCCCTGCTGTCAAATATGAGTGTCCAGCATTTCAGCACTGGACAGCAACCATTAATAAAAGCTTATCAGCAGCATTACTAACCCTCTTCATCTTCCTCCTCCTCTTCCTTAAAAACATTAAACTTATTTAATAATTATTATGTATTTCCCATATTGATCATATATGCCCAATAATAAAGCAAACAGGTGGAGTCAGAAGATGGATCAGCTCTCTCGATCAAACAAGCTGTAGAAATCCTCGTTAGTATAGTGGACAGTATCTCTGCCTGTCATGCAGAAGACTGGGGTTTGATCCCCCGACGGGGAGATTAGCTGTTTTTCTCAATCGTTTCTGGATGGCTGATAACAAGATCTAAAGGTTTCAGTCAGACACCATCAGCAGTTTCCTGCTGAAGAAGCTTCTCAATGCTGCAGCTGGACCAGAGTAAAGACTGCTTGAGGAAGGATGATGTGACATAAGTGATAGACACAAAATCCCAGAATATAACTGTCTAAACTAAATAAATAAACTGTGTTATTTACCTTTACATTAATTTTAACAAGTTCTTCACTGGAAAAATCACACCATACATGTTTTTGCTGTTTGCTTTAGATCAGCAACACAGAACCGTTGCAGTGTCATCGGCATCCGTCTGCACTGATCTCTGCAAAACAGAGAGAAGGATGTTCCACCCACCACATGTGCTTGTGTGAAGTCTCCAAAAACGTAACTTGGCATTAGAATATGAACTTGGGTAAGTCTGGTACAACTATGTCAGGTTTAAACAACCTCTACATTTATTAAACACACAATAAGAAAGAAAGACAAAGTCAGTAAGTTTTTCATTCATCATCATGGAGGACAGACAGAGAACTCAGCCACATCTCCTGCTCCCGTCTCGGTCCGCACCCCCCATCTGATGGCCTCTTAAGGCTTTTTTTTAAAAAAGGATGTCACAAATGACACGGAGATAAGCAACTTGTACAAGATATATTCTCTGACGTGTACAATCATGTTATAAGACGAGCAGTATACAGTGCGTAAAATAACAATGAGATGAAACAAAAAGTGTGTTAAAGATTAACCCTATCAAACTACAACCAATAAACTTGAGGACAAACAGTGGTCCTCAGTGCAACAAAAAGTAGACCATGTCTGAGACTGTTACACATATTTTGGAGACTGCAGCAAAACACTGTAACAGACATGTGTGAACTGTAAACATGCGAAAGCAACCGGAGTAGCTCAGCTGGTAGAGCATTGGACTTTTATTCTGAAGGTAAACATAGAGACATCCATACAGACAGGTGGATGTAAACACTGGGATTAAAAGTCTGATGCTCACAGAAGTAATTATGTGAAGTGAACTTTATTTTTCCCTATTGGCTTACTTGGTTGTATGTCAAAGCCTAATCGGGATTTTCTTTGG